>MLYV02000608.1:0-54100 GCA_001913855.2 Hermanssonia centrifuga | reverse complement strand
TATGGATTAGGTCGAGCGTGCGTTCACGGCAAGTGCATGCGGTTATGTTAATCGTTTCCACAGCTGGTTCAGTGACCGGAACTGGGGCACTGTATCTATGAAATATCTGGCAGCTACTCAGTCCTTATCCGATACCACCTGGCGAATCATAATCCGACGCGCAAAGGCGACCATGGATCAATCTGCACCGGATCAATTCAAGATACTGAGGGACTTACCTGAACAGCCGGACAACGACTACGCACTGGACGACATCATTGACGCAGAATGGCTGGCCAATAATATTGAGGGAGCTCGATCCAAGAATGGGGATGGGGACGGGGATATGAATGATGAGGAGATGAAGGTTGAGGAGATGAAGGTCGAGGAGACCTAGCAAGGTGCGTTACAGTATAATTTGCATCATCGACTCACCAAATCAACTTCTTTCGATTAAGATCGGTGTGCTTTGCGCTTCTTTCGAATCTCGATCGACCATCTTGCAATATTCAAGGCAGTTTCCGTGCAGTTCTTGGACCGTTGTAGATGTTGCTTAGATTCATGTACTTGATTCAATATATTGCGGATTTCAACAAAATTTGGGATTAAATTATGGGGCTACTATAATATAAACCCGGAAAGTCATAAAAAGAAAGGAACCATCTTTTCAAAGAAAGCCAATTCTTTGAAAAGATCGGCCGTTCTTTAACAAAACTTACAAAATCTTTGAAATATATGTAAAACTTAAAGGTACTTTAAAGATAAAAACCTCCTTAAATGTACTTTACGGCTTTTTTGAACTTAAACGCAACTTTCGCTAACTTTCCCTTCTTTTAGCACGTTAGACGCCGTCGAACGTTTTGCTGATGCAAAGCCTTCAAAGCACGTCTAGACTCCTCCTTCGCAGGAAGCGAAGACGCCTCTGAGCGTAGAAGAGGTGGTGGTTGTGGTTGTTAGAGAAGGTAGGGACGAGCTGTCCAAGGTGATAAGGAAGAGATCCGAATCAGAACCTGGGATGGAAGGAATGTTAAAGCCTTGAAGTCCACAGAAACGCGGGGATCTTCATAACCAGAGGTAGGCAGACTGTGTCGAAGAGACGAGGACATAAATACCACGTGGACGACACCAGCGAGCACGCCAAGAGGCTACGCTTTGACCTAGCTAAATCTGCAATGATATGAATGATGAGCTCGGGAATGTGTACGACAATATTGGCCATCGCGATGATTCTCAGCCTACTGAGCTTCAATAAAGATAAGATAAGATGCATTGCCGGCACACCTCGGCACACATGCACAGCCACCTCCACGCACCTTCCCGCCCAGACTGTAACATCTTCAGCGTAGATTCGAGCAACATGGCTACTATGCTTCCTAGTGGTAGGAATACTAGAAGGACGGAGAAAGAGGGCGAGGGCTTAGAAGTGAGCGGCAAGGTTTCGGAGTCCTCCAATAATGGCTACTAATTATGTTTTTCAGGATGCTGTTAGATCTCTGATTTCAGCTATCGGCCCAAAAGGATGGCCGGCAATGGCAAAGACGTTGAGAGATGTCGACCAGGATAAGATTGGGGACTGCAAGGAAGACATGGATGCTTTATTCGTCTTTGTGAGTATGTTTGGCCGACGGAATCTTGTGAAAGCTGACAGAGTTAGGCCGGACTTTTTGCCGCAGTCCTTACCCCCTTCCTCATCGAGACTTACAAGACTTTGTCTGAAGACCCAAACGACACCTCAGTGTCAATTTTGCGACAGATATCTTCCCAGACGCGCAGCTACACGATGCATGCTGGATTTCTCAATTCGACAGCCGATCCGGAGAATATTCCTGCTTTTACTCTTCCCTTGCTTGCACTTCCCATCAATATTATCTGGTTCGCGAGCCTTGCGCTTGCAGTCGTCACTGCGTCATTTGCCATACTCGCCAAACAATGGCTTCGGGAATATATGTCGGTTGAGTCTACGTCTGCTCAAGCTCACCTTCGAATTCGCCAATTTCGCGTTACGGCACTTGATGATTGGATGATTTTCGACATCGCAGCGGTCCTCCCTCTACTCTTGCAGCTTTCCCTCGGCCTCTTTTTTCTTGGACTTTGCTTCTTCTCATGGACTGTACACCCGGCAATAGGCTACACAATCATACCGATTGTTTTTGGATGGGGGATTCTGTTTGCATTTGCCATCATCGCTCCTGCGCTGTCCGCTCGCTGCCCATACAAGACCCCACGGTTCAAAAGGGGTATGCGTACACTGCGTGCATGGGTTTGTAGTCATGAAATCCTGCGTTCCAAGCTCTATTGCGGGCCAGTTCACGATGATGGGACCCCAGTAGAAGAAGAGGATGCAGTAGCCGATGACAAGAATGATGTGCAGATTCTTACCGATGCGGATACCATCCTACTGGATGATGACCTGTTAGGGACCACCATGTTGGATTCATTACAAGACACCAGTGCAGAACCAGCGAAGATCATGGACTTTGTTGTCAACGCACTGCGGCAACATCTACCGGAGAGCAATTCACGCATGAAGCCCATCCAACTACTTGACCTGAGCAGGTTACCAGGCCGAGTGTGCACATTCTTTGTTGGAATCACTGCTCAGACCTTGATCCAGAGGATCAAAAGCGAGCATCCCATTGGAGAGTTAGAGGAGTGGATGCAGAACGCAATGACTATCCTCCTGTTGTTCTCCCCTCGCAGCAACTTCTCGAACACCGAAGCTCATGATGCTTTGACCCATGCGAGCGCTGTCCCAACCTTTCAAACTCTCAAAACCCATATTTTCGGAAGGCTTGATGTGGCGCGGTTGACGCTCCATGCTCTGTATACCGCCATCTTTGCCCAGCATGCCGAAGATCGGTGTGATGAAAGTTGTACTCCTGAGTCTCCGTGCATCACAATCTCACGATTAGCAAAGCAACTCCGACTCGACCCACAACTGGACTTTAAGCAGCTTCCTCGCGCCTTCATTGGGACTATCCTACGAGGTTGCCTTGGTCCTTGTCTCTTGCATAAGCACTCTGATAGAAGGATGCCATTTGCAGTGCAAGTCGACCTTGTTATCGCCACTGATGCTGTCTGCAAGGATGACGAGCTCCTTACTGAGTGCACGCAGAGCCTTTTGGCTACTGACTGCGATCCCGATCCTACGAACATAATCAGACTTTCGCTCGCTCTCCTAGGACACCGAATGGACCCTATGAATAACATTCCACTTGCCGGGCTACAGACTTGCCTTCAGCTACGATCTCAACCCCGACTTACAGCAGTAGCTTTCGGTGCCGTTATTGAGGTCGTTTCACAAACTTTGGTCCGTAGACTGGAAAGTCGCCAGGGCGAGAAGTGGGACGAATGGGTAAAGGACGCAATCATCATTCTCTTCTCATTCTATGACTTTCCCTTGCCGCAAATTGCGGAGGAGGCCGTTCAGCTGTGCATGAAAATATCACTCAAAGAAACTTGTCACATTGTGGCGCCGGAAGACTTCCCCCAGATTTTGGCACATATCTCACAGAGAATTCCCGTGGGAGGTCCTGCCGTTTCCTTTGACAGTCTACTCCAAATCCCAGAGTCATGCTCCTTACCTGCCACATCACGAAATATACTTCTCGATGCGATGACAAACCTCCTTACTAGTCTGTTGGAACCAGGAAATGACGGTATGGATAGGAGTGGATGGATCATTGCCGTCATAATCAGCATATCAGACTTTCCTATGCCACAGAATGCTACAACCGCACTTCAGCTTTACGTGGAGAAATACACAATGAACGGCACGGTCAAGGTCCTAGGATCCCGCATCAAGTCACGGGAGGCTTGGCAGGCGCTCTCGCATATCCTCCAACGCCTTCGCAATTCGTTTTTCCAACTGGATATGAAAGATGTACTAGAGAGCATTTATACCTTAGTCTGGGAAAACCTACGTTTATGCGGCCTCCCCACTTGCGCTTACAATTCCCCTGACTTGAGAGAGCTGCTGCTCCCATATATCAAAAGTCTTCCGGGCGATATTGTCAGCATACTAACCGAGCACATTGACCGAGCTTTCGATGTGGATCCCCCCTTAGAGCCTGGAGTTCACAAATCGGTATCTTCCGAGATGCATATCTACTCCATTATCGTGGTGGATAGAATAAAGGACGACGACATCTTTCTCCAAGTCTATTTGCAGAAGGTTCTACAGCAATACCGAGACATGCCTGTCGAGTGCTCAAAATTCATACTTGGCGCCATTCGAAACCGCTACGATGTCGGTATGCCATTGGACAGATTAACCTGTGTTCTCCATCTGCCTGACATTTCGAAGGAAGCGTGGACAGCGATCATGGATGGTACCGCTACGATACTAGAACCTGCCCTCAACTCCCATGGTCAGGCGGGAGCCTGGCGCGATTGGGACGCATGGATGAAGGGCGCACTCCTTGTACTCCTCTCAACCTCCGAGCATATCATGTCTGCATCAGGAAAACGTCCACAAGCGTCTAACGCAACTAAGACGTCGTAAGAGGCCTTAAGTTGATAATAAGACAGTTTAAGATTATAAAATGTTTTCAATAGGTTCCACTGGAATAAGATGGTGTAAGAAGGGTCATTCTTAACGGTCTCTTAATCAAATCGTATAAACTTAGGCTGTCTTAGAGCTCACTAGCACTCACTTCCAGGTCACCGTGCAGCAAGAGTAGATATAATAATTACATATGTAATATATTCAGATAAGGTACAATATATACATCGTATGCTAACTGTATTATTACATCTAGCAACTAGTTATTGATAAATAAATAAAGATCGGTTCTCGCGGGCATTACGTTAGCAACTGTATGTTAAACGGTAACTGGCATACCTATCGTCTAGCGGTTGAGGGTTCTGGGGGTCTTCGCAAAGGGATCGTAGCGACTCGGATGAACGTCCAATATTTTTCACTCACCAGTGTGCCAGGGCAGTGACAACCAGAGAAGTCAATAGGTAATGTGATTGAATGCAGAAAGATTATGACTCGCCTTGAATGCAAGCTTGCTGCACCCCAATATCTACACTTTCCTGCAGGAGCTGGTCACTACACTGACCGGCGGCAAGCGGAGTTAGTGTGGCACTGCCCATAGAAGATTTGAGTATACTGACAATGGGGTTGGTAGTGGCGAGGTAGGCAATATCATGTTCACATGTGGTAGGCAGGATTATAGCAGACGGGAAGTGGGAGGTGTCGTCGAAGTTTGAAGACAAAAGCGAGCTGGCATTTGGCGCCAATGAATGCGAATGAAATGTGATCTCCAGCCGCTGGTGAGTCAGCATGATTACATAATGGAATCTGGCTTTATCGCAGACCTAAGAGTGTTTAAGACTGGTTAAGAACATTAAGAATTTCTCAAGGTGCATAAGAAAGATTTTATCTGTTAAGTACAAACACATGGGCTCGGGTGCGAGCGCTTAGGTAAATCAGACGAATAAGATACCATTTCTTATTTAAGGTCAGTCTAAGTTGGTTTACCGGACGGACGTTTTGCTGATGTGATGCGGGCAACCGGGTCCTCAGGCAATGCCTCAGGCTTTCAGAAGACCCGCATCTTGGAATCTTCACCAGCATGGTGCAACTGCTTCCAGTACTTTTGGAACACGACAACTATGTAAAGATCTTGGAGAGACTATGCAACATATCTTCAGTCACTCTGACTTTTGAAGATGTTGAGCGTCTTTCTATTCGTTTCATTCAGGATGCGCTCTGCGACCCGGCGATATGTACTCACGACAATCGGTTGATACCGATGTTCATAGCCCATCGAAATCAGCCGCAGGTCTTTTTCCCTGTTGTGCACTTCCTGATGGCCAGCCGAACAACAGCTGAACCTCCCATTCATCAAATGAACACTTTGCCATATGATTTACCATACGACATGCTCCGGATAATATTTTCAACCCCCTGGGCAACTGATCTAAGCGAGTCTTTCCCCATTGCCCAATCAGAGCAGTCTCTTTGGGCAAATATTGTCCTCTCCGCATCTGAATGGGCCATTGCAGGCGCCCCGGTGTTTGATGCTATCTATGGTGGTTTAGGCCGTGATTGTAAGATTATTGCACTGTTCCATGTTGAAACGTTAGACTAAGTCTGGATTTATAGGCAGGAAGCAGCTGCTCCACAGTGTTGACGAAGTGCTTCAAACACGACTCGGACTCATGTACTTTGAAACATTACCAACACTCACTCCACTAAAGGTCGCATTCCTCTTCGTAAAATTGGTACGCCTTCAAGTTCATGTGCATGAAGTACCATCAAGGAGGGAGAGTTATCTCTGGCGTTGCGTTTTTGATCACCTTGTGTCCAAACTCGAGCACATGCGTAGGAAAATGGACAACCGTGGACGTTTATTGGCACAAGACGATTCTTCAATTACATTCGCACGTGAATGCCTGACACTGCTCAGGTCAGAGTCTGAGGCTGCAATCAAAGGATACATAGAAGGAATTCCCACTTTCGGTCGTCGCCCTACGTTCAGATATGAAGATCTCGTCAACACCTTGAAAGCGTGTATCCCCGAGGACTAGGCCTCAGATAGTACCCAATTATGCTTATGTACCGGCGATGGGTCAAATTTATCTAGGATATGATTCATTAGATAGACTATCGCCGGGTGGTCTGAATACCTCATCGCATATCTCATATTTTACAAAGACTAGTACCCATTGCAGTGATATCAAAGATGTTCTTGTTTGTGACGAGGCTGTAGCATGTCGTCAACCGATTTATTTAGGTTCCAAGTTCCATTCCGTCACCATACTGTGATAAAACGCCCGGTCATCAAGGGGGGAAGGGGACGAGTGAGCGGCTTGCAGTCTACAGTTTGATCTTGAAGGAGCGCAGCGATAGGAATCATAGGGTGGGGGCTCATTCTTTGCTCATCCAATACGACATAATCGTCATTCTGGTCAGATGAGCTGGTGGTGTGATTTCGACTCAGGGAGCGCGGTGGTCGGAGGCGATCTGTGAAGTCTTCACCCCGGGAGTCATGTTTTTCGCTAACTCCTTCACTGGCAGGTGGAGCAAGAGTATTATCCTGTTCCATTGAATTTGAAGAGTCCATGTCTATGCTTTCTCTCATGAAGAGTACCCCAGCTGGTATTTACAGACGTAAGCGATCCGACCAATGAAACATAAAACAAACACAAACTTTTTTTTTCATCGACATCGATCTTAGGCATGCGTTCTTTCAAGTATTGAGAAAGATTCTCAGGCCATGGTTCACCCTAAATAGTTCAGTGGGTATTTACTAGGAAGTACATATCTTGGTTGCTCACATTGAGAAAATCATAGATGTCACCATGGCTTGTGGTGGCCATCTCGGCATCCGAATTCTGCAGGACTCTTCAATTAATATACACAATGAGACACAGTGGAGATATAGATATACCTCTAAGATATATTCAAGCACATCGTCGAGACCGGGATGACACTTCATAGTTGAATGAATTCAAAGAAGTCTATATATCATGAGGTAAACTCTGCTTACTTTCGTCGGAGCCGGAACTTGAGAGGGGCTTGAGACGGAAGGCGACGTTGTTGAATCATGGTCCCGGAAATCCGGAAGTTCATGAGGACCAGCATTAGCCCTAATTACCCTAGTACCCGTGCATCGATATTTAACTTTATAATATTGCAAAACAACGCATTGATCACATGGGCCACTAGCTGAATTCTCTGACGCCTGAGGAGACGGAGAAGAGTTCGGGATAGCGGAGGTGGTTGAAAGTATAGGGTGCACATATGTGGGTCGGGCGGAGAGGTTGGGGCGATAGGGACCTACACGATGCTGAAAGGATACTAAGTGCGGGGGCTGTGAGGACCACCGCATGATGTTGCGATTTAACGTCGGGCTGGGCTGTGCAAGGTGCAATGTGATGACATCGTCAGTATTGTGTGGTTCGGTAAAGGCAGCAAAGGCCCATTCTCTCGCCATCGTTGTGCCCCGCACAATGATTATATCTTCTGGCCGGCAATCCGGCAAATCCGAGTTATGGGTAGCAAAGTCGAACCAGGATTGGTGATGCATCCGTACATACTGCTCGAAACGCCGGTGGGCCCAGGACATTTGAACATGATACGAGAAGAGGATAGCGTCCTGATTCCCAGAACACCTGAAGGCCGCGTGTGACCTTGATCCCGTCAGATGAAGAAGGCCCGGGGTATGTCTAGGTCGACACACTGTTAGACAAAAGACGATAGAGTAAGATATACCCTCACGCTACCCCTCTGCTTGTGATGAGTAATGCATCATCGACTTGACTGGTGTGTATATCGATGCGAAGGGGGACGAAGTCCTCAGGGACACCACTAGAATTGGATAGGTGATCAATTCCAAGGGTAGCATTGAACAGACGATGAAAAGCGCCATCCTCGTCAATATACCCAACGTCGCCTATGCAGACCTTGCTTATCAAACCATCGGGACCTTCAGTAGGCTCTGGGCTCCACATTGCCCTCCCCATTGTAACTTTGGACAGCGTTTGGGCGAATATGTCTGCTATGGTGGCCATCGCCAAGTCACAGGTCTGCAGAAGCGCTATCGCGAGTCTCCAGGGTTCGAACTTGCGGGGTGAACTTAACTTGGAGGAGGAGGAGAGGGATTTGGAGTTCTGGTGAATCAGCGTGAAGGGTAATCTCAAGAATTCAGGTGAAACTCCAAGATTTCAGTGTGAGCGAGGTTCATAAACATGGATCGTCGTTGCAAAAAGCGAGTCTACACACAAGTTCTGCCTTAGACGGGATTCGGTCCAAGGATAGCGTAATAGGTTTTTTCACCAAAATATACATGTACAAGTATTCTACGTAGTAGTACGCGTATGCTTGGTGAACAGCGTAAGAAATCTATTATACTCAACAACATGTACCCACGAAAGGCGAAAGATATCGCTAACCTCGATAGAGAAAAATTTGCGCGATGGATGGATCCAAAAAAAAAGAATGTGGATATGGATACAGTGCCGATGGGAGGAGAGAGAAAATAGGAAAAAAGTTGCATCCGACAAAGCGAGAGGTTGGGGTAGGATAGAATGAATGAGAGACTGAAATAACGACGTAGTGGGCCAGAAAAGAGAGTGTTCCAGGGGACTAGTGAGAATGACAAATAGAAAAGTGCGATTGGGATATCGGGGATTAGAGGACGAAATCGCAGGCACTATAATGCAAGAAACGCAAAGAATGATATGCGACAAGTAACAAGTGACGAGAATGAGATTTGGGATAGTAAATGAGCGTGGTTGACCGTGTACTGTGTGTGACGTCGAGTTGGATCGAAAGATGAGACATAAATCTAGGTTTTAAAAAGTGGGACGTGAGGCCTTGAGGGCGGAATCTTCAGTCTCAAGTAGAGCCGCCAAACGCTCGAAGCTTCTTGAGGACTTCTTGCATACTAGTCTCTCGACTAGTCCGGTCCATCACTTGCTCGATAGACGGCGACTGACCCACTTTGAGGTTGCTCGCATACATCGACTGCGACTGGGAGACCTGAGGGGACGCAGACATTCGCTTCAAAGCCTTCGAAGCACGTCTAGATTCCTCCTTCGCAGGAAGCGAAGGCACTTCCGGAATGATAGACAACGTAGAAGAGGTAGTGTTTGTGGTTGTTAGGGAAGGTAGGGACGAGCTGTCCAAGGTGACAAGGGAGAGATCCGAATCAGAACCTGGGATGGAAGGAATGTCAAAGCCGAGTCCACCAGGTACACTGGGATTCGAAGGAAGATTAGGAAGCACAGGTGAGCTAGACCGGCGTGCACGCTTCGCAGCCGACAAAGCAAATCCATCTGGCATAGTATTAGACCTCCTCAAGCTCCTCCCGGAGCCCTGCGAGCCTGGTCTCTCCGAGATCTCCGACGAACGTGCAGTAGGAATGAAGAAATCACCGACAGTGGTCTGCAACTCGATCAGTCCCTCTTCAACACTATTCGATGGTGACATTGCTCCACGTTCTGCACCTTGCACAGACGAACTCGCCCTGGACCTCCCAGAACTAGCGTGACTGAATTCCGAAGCCTTTGAACCGGATCGCAGTCTGCCGATGATAAGCTGATCTTCTAAGGAGAGTACGCCACCGCCGCCTTCTGTGTTGGCGTTCATGACGAGCCATCTGAGACCCTTAATCTCCCTCTCGCGTCGACGGGCATCTTTCTCTAGACGCTCGATACGCTTCACCAAGTCCGCCTTTTCCGCTGCATGCTTTTCGCGGAGAATACGGACGTAGGTATCGTGAGCGGCGCGGAGCGATTGAGTAGGAGTGTCGTCCCGTGTCGGCGTGGTATCCCCTGTTTGTGGGCGACTTTCGGGCTGAGACTGAACATATACGATGTTATCACGCGATTGCTCCTTAGGCTTTTCGCGTTCTGTCTCCTTTTCATCCTTCTCGCTATATCGACCATGAGAGAAACTGGGAAGATGGTAGGCAGGATCATTGCCACGAATGTGCTTGTTCTTTGCCCTTCCCAGCTCGTCCTCACTTGAAAAGGTTGCAGTATTCCTCGTGGAAGCTATCTTAGTCTCATGGCCAGCAGCGATAGTATTAGCACGTATCCTCGTAGGGCTGGCGAGGGTACTGCGTCTACTTGCCAACGAGGGAATCGTCCCAACCGATCCTATCCTCGAGCTAGCATCCGTAGTCCATCCACCGATAGTGGTGCTTGCATCCGTGCTCCAACCTTCCGCATCCGACGACGTTGGGAAAGTCGCGCTGTTGGGAGGTGAGGGCAGCGGATGGTTGGGAGGAGGGCTGGCGGGAGACGCCGAGCGAGACGAACGGCGAGAGCGGACTCGGAGCGACGCAATAGATTGTCTGCTATTCGTACTGGAAGGAGATTGAGGTACCTGAGGGGCGCTGGAAGATGTAGAGCGCCTGTATGAACCGCGATTTGGTATAATTAAGGACGTTGGACGAGCTGGACGCGCCGGCGTGGGCTTAGGAGTAGGCGATCTATCCGAAAGATCACTCGGTGTCGCCGTGTGCGGAGAAACGGTGGGAGAGAGCGTGGTAGATGGGGAATGGGATTGAAACGCATCTATGAGGGCGACGTCTTCTTGCCTCCCCGGGACGGACGCTTGTTGAAGAGACGTCGACATCTGACCTTTCCCATTCCTTGAGACAGACGCCTGTTGCGGTGGGACAGGGAATTTCATCGATGAAGGAAGCATAGGACTAAGCGACGTTGTCGGGCTAGGCCTCTCCACCGCCGAGCGGAAAGTCTCTTTGACTGGGTTCTGAACTTCCTCCTTCATCGGACTTGACGCCGAACTGGCCTTTGCGTCATCCTTCTTAGTATGATGATGTCCAAAAGGAAAGCCCAACGGTCGTCGCGCGTGACCCGAGCTCGACTTTGTCTGCGCGATCGCAGATGGAGGTGAGGGTGCGCTCCTTGGTGTACTAAACGTACTTGTATCCTCTTCGACTCCAGGCGGAGCGGAAATGGTGATCACCGGCCGTTTTGACTTCAATTTACTTTCAGCGATGGGCGATATCGCTGACGCAGTAGCATTATGGGTCACGTTAAACGGCCGAGAGACTTCAAAGGATGTCGATTTCTGACCACGGAGAACGCGAAAAGGCATGGATTTGGCAGGAATAAGTGTTTGGCGACTTGTTTCTCGCCGAGATCTTGATTTTCCTTCATCCAAATCCATGAAATCGGGCTTGTCCGTCGACGTGACAGAGGAAGAAAAATGAGTACTGAAGGATGGAGGTGAAACATTTAAAGGCGGTAGTGATGAAGGTAAATTGAGTTCCGTCGAAGGTCTGTATGAAAGAGCAGGTATTTTACTGTAAATGAGCGCAATAAGTCAGTGATCGAGTTAAAAATATATTAAAGGTTTGTTTTCCGACAAAATACAATGTGTATTCGCAGAAAGCAGAGAATATCACGGCGAGATTACTCACCTCCTGACTATGGTATCTGGTACAGCGGGGATATCATCCTCTAGCCCATGCTCGCTATCTCTGTGCGATCCCGAGTCAGCGACAAGGCCCGTGCTCTTGCGCTTGCGTGCCAAGAATCCAGGAAGCTTACGCCTAGCTTTGGGCGCAGTTGGTTCGAGTATCAAAGGCGGCTCAGGCATAGGAGGCGCCGGGCCGTCAGAAGGAAGTTTCGAGGTGCCGCGTAGGAGGTCTGAGAAGTCAGCTGTTCTGGAGCGAAGACGACCTGGTGAGCGACCTGGACCCATGGTCGCGTGTACAGCCCGTAGAAGCGAAATAAAAGTTAATGAATGTGTAGTTACAGGAGGGTAAGGAGAAGGAGAGTCGTTTCACGTTCAGGTTCGTGTGTGTCGCGTTAGGCAACGCGTGCAAGACGAAAAGTAGTGCCTGAGAATGAGAGCAACTGCTGCAGGAAGGTCGCCGAGCGTTTTTAGAGGATCATGAGAGCTCACTGTTGGCAACGGCGTGCATGGGTGCTGGACGAGTGAGGGTGGAGGAACAGGGCAAGCGTTCGAGGTTGGACTTCGCGCCCATTTCTTGCTTTTGGCCAAATTCTGAGAAATGAGCGCCTATTTATCCCCGAGATCGAGTTCGCCGTTGCGCTCACCCCAAATCACGTCGCTTGCCTTTTGAGGATAGTGCGGATGCAATCGATCGATCACTTTTGATCCGCTGCAAACAAAAGAATACAGACGACCGTTGGCTTTGAAGATCCAACGAGTTGAGCATGAATGGCCGACATGCAGCTGGGAAGGGAACGCTAACGATCCTCAAATTCGCATAAAATACGGGTTTGTTACCGAATTGCAGTTGCTGTTCGCAAAGGATGCCAGTGAGCCTAGACCCTTTGGCAATTTCCCGGCGACTACCATGCCTCCGCGTTGCCACGAGGCTACCCAACGCTACGCTACCCCACCCTGAAATGGTCTCTTCGCTTCCACCCGTCACTCCTACCAATTGTCCCGGCACTTAGTTCTCTCACTCAAGTTCTCTCTTCCAAAGCGTCTGCCCAACACCACTATCACCACTAAGGCATATTGTGAGAACCTAGGCGGGCACGACCGGAGTAATCTGGGGAGTACGGTATCAAGACGTGGGCCCGGACATGAAATCGATTTCACCCGATGACCCGCAGGCGAGATCCACCCGCAGTTCTTAGATCCTTCAAACAATGCACAGTTCACATCCGCCACCTCATCAGAACGTTCAGATATCAATGTGGTGCCCAGCTCCAGCGTAGTATGCATCTCTGAAAATGGGGCGCATCATTGAAGTTCAAGGATGTCCTACGCCTCAAGCGCCGCATACATCAGAAAAGGTCCAGTTCAAAAGGCCGTAAGGAAGCTGTCGCCATTCCATCAGTAATGAAGGGCTCAGCGAGTCGTCAATTTCCCAGCGTTTCTCGCTGCGAGTCCCACACTGGGGTACGGCAGCTACACAAACGTATGGCGTTATTCCTCGTCGTGTGCTCACAGAAGAATGTCCTTCCATTCATCCAGCCAGTGTATCAGCATAACCCTTCAAATTATATGAAACTCTCCGCGTCCCGTTGGCAAGGCGTCCACATGCTCAGGCTCACGTATTTGAAGCCCTGAGCATCGGGAGCAGATCCCTCGGTGCACTCCGCCCTGTTGTGTTACGATAGGTCAGCATAATTGAAACTGGAGTTGGCGGATCACCGGCGTGGCTCCATCGTATAGGCTCAACTATGTAGCTTATACCCCAACATATTCCTTCTCACCATTGCAAACATTACGATCCGGGAACATCGGGTTGACCACGGCCGCAAAGCGGCATCGACAGCTACAGACTCTATGATAAGCCTCTGAGTTGCAAATCTGCGACACAGAGTCAACTGCCCATGCAACGATTTGGCTATCTCTGCAATTAAGACAAAGTTTAAGTCATCAAAATGGAAATGGACCAAGGTTTAATAAAACAAACTTGCATACGATACCACCCAAAACGTCCGCAGTTGGCTCACGAAGACTATCTTTGGCGCCGCGATATCAATCGTGATTTTCATGGGCCTGAGAAGGTCGGTGCTAATACTAGGACGCGACGAGTGCTGTGGTGTCATCGTCACGAGTCAACGGCCCAAGAACGTAGTATGCCAGGAAGCCTACGGGCATACGCCTGGTAATTAATTAGCGGGGCCGTAAGAGTAAGTCGAATGCACTAAAGTCTCGTCGCTGCACCCGACTCGGAAAGAAAGATTGATTGTTAGATATTTCTTCGCCTTGCCACGTAGACGTAGCCCTGAGACACATAGCACCGGCGCAACCGAGTCTAGGGGCCATCTCCGCGGTCAGGGTCCTGACGGTGGACGCGATCTGGTGATATAAAATAAATGTGAGATGATGTAGGCAGCCTTGTAACAGGCACGTACCTTCTTTCATCGACTGAACGAAGGACGGCCTGTGCGGAAGGAAGTAACCAGGGCAGTAGATGTTTACTTCTAGCTATGCTATCGCTGAATACATCCCGAGGCACAGTCCAGGGGCCACCATCCACGTTCGATACAAGGCTAGAAATGCCAGTCTGTCGATAAAGCAGACTGGCCAAGTTATAGGCTATTGCCGATTAAGCCAATCATTGAACTAGCATCACATACGTGATTTTCGCTTCAGCAAAACCTTATGAACCGTTCGCTCGGGCGGAGATAAACCTGACGACTTCTTCAGGTATAAATGTGAGATGATGTAGGATGAAATGAAACAGACCGTACCTTTATATGATAAACCCAGTATGGTAGGTAACCGAAACTTGTTCAACTAGCCAAAGTCGGCAATGATGTAATCCTCCGTCTAGACAGGCGAGTAACGTCCTTGCAAGTAGCATGATAGGATCGATACAAGGCTATAAATTCTGTCAAGAAAATATTCGGTCCGTTGGCGAAGTAACACGGCAAACCTCCTGGAACTGATACTAAGTGTTCGGCTGCTTAATACGCATCGAGCTAATCAAGAGCCATCAAACACCCAACCTAGGTAGAGCTAAACTTAGCAGAGCTGTGTACGACGATACAGATAGATCAGGACGGATCCAACGATACAATGGAAATGGGAACGCACAACAAGTACTAGCACCTTGAAGGACTGGTCTCTCGAACATAGACGATTACGTTTGGTTCATTTTTTCTTATTGTTGCAGCCTACAGGCTAAGCATCGGCGATTGAAACAGAGCATACTAGAAGCAGGTCGAGCCTTCTATAGAATCCGAGGACGGACTGAGAGTCACCGTCACCGTCAGAAGAGAATATTAAATGTGTTAGCGCTTAAAGCGATAAACTTTGATTTAGCAGGATTTAGCGCCTAGTATACACGTGGCAGCCACGTTGATTGCCTGTGAGACGACCTTCGTTCCGAATCGTTCGTCGCCAACCACGATGTCCGCTGCCGGAGATGACCCCAGAGATGCTTCAGCAGAGACTAAATTGACGTTCCCAGACTCTTGGAAGACAGATGCTCCAGGTTCGTCCCACAAAATTTACTTGGCTTCTTTTCACTGATTATTCATGGATGTAGATGGCCTGAACGCAACCGGTGCGTTCTTCGTACTTTGACTCGGAGTCCGAACCAACATTCATTCTGTATCGTGGAATGATTGCTTAATTATTAGTGATGTTCATCTCTGGTCTTATTATGGTTACACGGAACCGGTGAGTGAGAAAGAGCCTCCTGTCAGCCTCCCGTTACTGTATTGAATGTGTGGTCGCTCGTCTAGGTACCTCTCATGGCCGAATCTCCTACTGACCCTGAACTGCCTGTTCAATCAACATCCACTCAGGACGAAGGAAGGCGGGAATAACGCCAGCAGTGCACTCATGTAAGCTCCAGCTTTCAAATGTCTGCTGTATTGAACTGACGACCATTTACCCTCGTCTAGGATCTCTGTATCTGCCATAATTGCATCTTACATGCCTATGCTCATGGTTGGACCCCAAGGGTCACAGACGCGGACCCCATTACCTACTCCGGTGTAAAATAGATTGTATCATCGTTGATCTTTTCGTTACTCAAATCAGAAAAGGATTCGGAATTTGGTATGAAGTCCAATCAAAATACAATGCTACTCGCATACAAACAATTTTACAATAACAAATCCCTGCAGTCAGCAGTGTATCGTACATCCAACATCGTCTCATGCCGTAGCTGAGAAGTTGACACCTTGCGCCAACGGCGCCTCGTCTGAGAAATTGATCGTGCACGCACTCCATCTCACGTATTGCTTCCAAGCGTCTCCACCTGACTCACGACCCCTGTAATTGGATAACATCAGTTAGACGTCTTAAGTTTCTGCGACAAATATGCTTACCATCCAGTGCTCTGACAGGTTCGGAAAATGGGAAACGTAAGCAACCAGAGGGTTGGTGCAAGTTTAAGTGAGAGACTGACCTTGTTCCCACCAAATGCAGCACCAATTTCTGCCCCACTTGTTCCGACGTTGACCTAAAATCCAAAGTTTGGCATATCGAAACGAAGGAATGGTGTTGTTTACGCACATTGACGATACCGGCATCGGAGCCAGCGGGTCCGATCCACTTACCAAGGTTCCTAAGGTCTCTCGTCCAAAGACTACTGCTTAACCCCTGCGGAACACCATTGTTCCACTCAATGGCTTCCTCCAACTCGTCAAAGACTCCCACACACAACACAGGCGCAAACGTCTCCGTGCTCCAGATCGCGTCCTGTAAATCCACCTTCGTCGGGATCGCCACAGTCGGCTTCACCCAATTCCCACCGTGCATTTCACTCTGAAGTTCGCTTTCCGCGAATGGAGATCCTCCGCAGAGGATCTCTGCGCCCGTATTTCGTAGACGGTCAACTGCTTTAGAGTAGATACCCACCGCTGCACGCGTGTGGAGAGGACCGAGCAGTGTCTTTGGGGCTAAAGGGTCGCCAGGTGTCAGTGTGTTATAGAGTGATAGGAGCCGAGAGAGGAAAGACGGAGCGATGCTTCGATGAAGGTAGAGACGGCGTGTAGTCGTACAACGTTGACCAGCTGTTCCGACTGCCCCAAAGAATACTGCAGGTACGGCTAAAGACATATCTGCATCAGGCATGACGATTGAAGCTGTCAAAAATCCTTCGTATTAGCATGTCAAATTTTGGACTTAGATGAGGAGTATTCACCATTGTTCCCGCCAAGTTCAAGTAGGACTTTGCCGAAGCGCGATTGCACTGTTTTGCCCACCTGCCGTCCAACGGCTTCGCTGCCAGTGAATGAAACTACCGTCGATTAGTTCGGTCGGTGGTTAATTTTGGTTTAATTATACTTACCCATATCCACATCACTACTCTCTACTACGGCTTCACCGACTTCCTTTCCACCGATAACAAGACCTGCGACAGCGCCAGGGATGCCATTCTTTTCCAGCACAGCCGATACGATCTTCGTGACAGCAACAGAACACAACGGCGTGCTGGGAGAAGGTTTCCAAAGCGTTGCATTGCCTGCTGCCAGGGAAAGGGCAAGGTTCCTACGTTTATATTGGATTTTAAAACAGCGCCAATGAACTGGAATAAACTGTACCATCCATATACAGCCACTGGGAAATTGAAAGCAGAAAGGACTGCCACCACTCCGAGAGGATTTGGTACTGAAAGCAATTTACGATCAGATCGATGTACGAGTAGGCTTGCTAGTGAAGCACCTTCTAAAATGCTATGCCCAGGTCTCTCGGACGCAACGACTCTTCCGTTCATCATTCGAGAGAGGCCAACAGCGTAGTCCGCCTTCACAGCAAAGCTTCGATAAGATATTTGAGCACTATGACACACATAAATGACCGACGTACTATGTCAACGAACTCCTGAACCTCTCCAACACCCTCTGTACGAATCTTGCCCATCTCCAATGATATCAACGCACCAAGGGCATCTCGCTGGCAACTAGGTTGAATGATATAGACATGGTTTGGATAGGAGAGTGCACATACTTTAGCAGCTAGCGCTTCGCGTATCTGCCGCAGAATCTCGCCTCTACGAGGAGCTGGCACAGATCTGAAGAATTTGTATGCTTCTCTCGATTTCTTGAGAGCAGATTGCAACTCCTGCGGCGACGCCTATGTTGATGGACATGGTAAGAAGACCAGAATGTGCAGATATCGCAGTGACTACGCGAGTGCTCAGGTACTCACAGCTCGCACACGCGCCAACACTTCTCCCGTCGTCGGACACACGCTTTCTAACACTTCACCACTCCCTTTCCATGTTCCGTCGTACACACCGAGCACTGTCGAACCCTCTGAAGTGTCTATGTCGAGAGCTGCTAGCACGGTGGAAGCTCGAGTTGAGAGCAAGCGACTGAGCTGGTGACCACTTCGTACTCTTATGGACGCTGTTCCAGAGAGCATGGTGGTTGAAACCCAGGAATGCGGGGAAGGTGTGGGGCGCTGGTTGTTGGTACGAGTACCCCAGACTGACCCCGGATCATGTTCAGAAGAGAGCAGTCAGGCGCACGTCTCATGTTTGGGCGGCCCGCCTCCGAGCAGTGCTCACGAACAATTTGGGATTCAGCGTAAGTACAGGCCTCGTAAATAATACCAGCAGAAGCCCATTTACATTATTCGATACTGCCTACGCCGGGAGAGCATATGAAAACTGAAGGAATACATAGACGCAAAGCCGGAAATCCCTACAGAAAACGAACTTGAGAGCAACGACTTGCTTTGATACGGAACAAACTTGATGGAGGTCACTGGACCTTACCACCTATAGTATCAAGAATCAGACAGTGGGCCAATGAAACGAAAACAAAATAACATACCGGGGGTTCCAAACGTCGGCATACATGGCCTTCAATGCCTGCTCTAGTACCTTCAAGTCCTGTTTCTGATATCCCGGAACCGCCGGGTAGCACCCTCGAATTTTCTTACCAAGAGCAGTGGGAGGCTGAGAAACGATGGCGCCCTTGTAGCGTCTCATCTCTTTCCACTTCTGCATGCGAGCCAGACTGGGGCTCCCTACGTCTTCAACGTAGATAGTCGGGATGCCCACAAGTGCAGCGCTATCCATCCCACCCGTCTTCTGTCCAATCTGTACGATATTGTAGTTCTTGATCAGGTTGCAATAGAGGGAGGCCTGGCCCGGTCGTCCATGGCCGACAAAGGGATCCTCATTCCAAAATTCGCCGAAATGAACATCTCCACGAGGATTCGTAGCGTTTGGCGAATCGTGACCGACAGTGATGACCGTAAAGTCGAGCTTCTTCTGGCTGAATTCGATTATCTGTTTCTGTCCTTCTGGGTCACTATCGCCCGCTGGGTTGTAACCACCCTTATACTGACCGCTGTAGCGACTCCAGAGGAGGAGCAGTTTCCTCGTCTTCTTCCCGACAAACTTCCTAGACACCCATGCATCGATCTCTGTTTGAATCATCATCCTTTTGCTCAGAGCTCTACCCATGAACTCATGAAACTCTCGAACCTCCCCACGCGCTTTGTACTGGTTGTAAGCGTCCGCGATGAGCTGGGTGGCTCCAAAAACGCTGACGGTAGGATATTCAAATCTAGCGCCATATCTGTTCTTATAAGCCCAGAGTGTGGTCTGTGGAGTCGGAGAAAGGTTAATTTTCATTTTCATTGTCAGTTTCGTTGCTTACGTCTTCGAATATCTCCCGTACGTCCTCACCCTGTTGACGCCAGCCGGATAGGCCTATTTCGGCGATCTTATACCGGCCTGTCTCGTCAACAGGACATAAGCCTTTGTAAATCGGGTGCGTTATGGTTTTCTTCATCATCCTCAAGCGTCCCTCCCCAGCCCCCAACTTCTCATAGTCTCGCGCGGACCCTATCCTTCCCGATACGACTGCGTTCAAGTACATATCATAAGCCGCATTGGCTTGTGATTCTAATTCGGGGGCGTAGATAATAGCGACATCCATGAGAGGGTCGAGGGCGAGAGCAGCAGCGACATGGGCTACATCTCCAGTTTGAGCAGCCCAGAAAACGATAAGATGACGTGCATAGTCATCGTGGACCCCGAGCTTGTACGATCCCTGGGCGCGAGGGCGGGCTTGAAGGATACCGTCAGCTGTCAAGCGTGAGAAGGGGATATTGCGTGGACGTTTGAGATCGAAGGCTGGGTCATCGTTACCGGTGTAGGTGGAGCGAACTTGATCCTGTTTCTTTTTGTAGATGTCAGGAGTGAACGATACCCAGAGGAAACCAAGCGAAATATTATTGACAGGCTGCTCGCCATTATCAGCCTGCAGAGCAAATGTTTTATGGTCAAGCTTGTAGACCATGTCGGGCGACGAATGTGGGAGAACTGGAAGAGCTGGAAGCAGTATATGTATGTCTAGAACACGCGCTTAGCATTCAAGGTACAATCTTGGGTCTTGCCCCTGAAAGCTGGAGGTTACTCACCACCGATATATGTCCAGGTACGCGAATATGAATGTGACCTTGGAATGGAAAACTCGTGCCTTACATGCACGGCGATGAACCACTTCCAGGATCACTTTGCAAGCCAATCTGAGCTCCTGGACGCAATTTGGTAGCTCAGCTTTAGCTCCATCGTTGGGTCAATCGGAACATGCAAGGAACGCGTACCGTTTTGACGGGAGGCAAATAATGGATTCCGAGTGTCGCCTGGCATCGAAGGACGGACTAGAGTTTGCGCTAAAAACCCGATGCACCTAGGCTGGCGTTCGCCGGAGATAAGGTACTCAGCTTATGGCCAGAGTAGGATTGCATGGTACGGTTGAGACCCTCCGGATCGGCATAGATTGAACGTCATATAGAAGGTATTTTGCCAACCCTTATTGCTGCACAACGCTTTACCTCTGACCTCGCTGTGAACAAAGGGACCTGGTCAGCTGAGCCCGGTTATATCTCTGCCGACTTCATATATTCGCTTACATGTGTAGTTTACCGATGACTTGGCCGCAAATTGACAAGTGCGCTCATCATAACTGGTGAAGAGCGTTGCTGAGGGTGGCAAACGGATATCAATCTAAAGTACACCTGCGAGCAGATATTTTAATGTCTTAATCTTCTCAGAGACATGATACTCACACGACGGTTAGAGACCGCGTCGAGTGACCTTGGACCCGATGCTGGATACGAATTGCATTTTCCGGATTTGTAGGGCCAGGAGTGAAAACACACTCACACATGCGCTTTTTTTCGAGTCTCAACAATGGTACCTGTGGCAGTATCAGTCAATTGTTGTCTTTTCGCATTCATCAGCAACGGAGACTAGATGTTCAGGATCATGAAAACCGGGTTGAGAAGGAAAACTGACTGCGAAGTCTTTCCCTTTCCTACTGCCCATGCTTTATTGCACTCCTCGCTCATTACATGACCGTTTAGACCGCTTGCTCTCGTGATTGCCTTGTTCATCGTATCCGAAGGCTTTAACGTCGCCTGTTAACAGACTAATGAATACCAGAGAAATACGAAATCGAATACTTGTGCGCCGACAGCAATATTGATGTCAGGCCCAATATTATATAGTGAAAGCAGAAGTTCGGAGATTCGAGCGTCTGTATATTCTCCAACCAAGAAACTGCTTAATTACGTAAGCACTAACATTTTCCCCTTACGGCGCTAACGAGCCAGATGAGGAGGAGGACTACAAGTCAGTCGCACATCGACTGCAGACGATCATGGATTCCGACAAGATCGTACGCTATATCCAATATCATTCTTTTCGCGACTTTGTCTAATATTAATTAATAGATAGTTCTAGATGCTAGACGTTTTGTCGAGTTTGATGGTCCCAAGGTGCTCCTACAAACAAGGAGGCGCTGTATTTCATGGCAGAAGGAAAAATGTAATGAGAATGCATTAATGGTTTACTTTCCTTGAGAAGTGTAACCCCGGCGTGCGCTTGTCTTTCCTTTCCTTATCTCCCGTTTTAGACATACTGTATCGGACCGGGAAGCTGGTCAGGCTACAATGTCTGACCGATCGTAGCACCTACACCACACAAATACCTTTACGAAACTATTCAAAATACAGATAAAGAAGTTGGCAACGTTCATATCTTTTTTATGTTGTTATTCTATACCTGGAGAGCACGTGAAAATTGAAAGAATATATAGACACAAATCCAGGTGTGGATGGAAATCTCTTCATTGCTAAGACGAAGGAGAGCAACGACTTGCTTTGATACGGAACAAACTTGATGGAGGTCACTGGACCTTACCACCTATAGTATCAAGAATGAGACAGCGAACCAATGAAAACAAAAACAAAATAACATACCGGGGTTCATAAACGTCGGTCCACATGGCCTTCAATGCCTTCTCTATTATCTCCAAGTCCTGTTTCTGATATCCCGGAACCGCCGGGTAGCACCCTCGAATTTGCTTACCAAGAGCAGTGGGAGGCTGAGAAACGATGGCGCCCTTGTAGCGTCTCATCTCTTTCCACTTCTGCATGCGAGCCAGACTGGGGCTCTGTACGTCTTCGACGTAGACAGTCGGGACGCCTACCAGTGCAGCATTATCCATTCCACCCGTCTTCTGTCCAATCTGTACGATATTGTAGTTCTTGATCAGGTTGCAGTAGAGGGAAGTCTGGCCCGGTCGTCCATGGCCGTCAAAGGGATCCTCAATCCAGAATTCGCCAAAATGAACATCTCCATGAGGATTAGGAATTTTTGACCATGTACAATCGTGACCGACAGTGATGACCGTAAAGTCGAGCTTCCTGCTGAAGTCAATTATCTGTTGCTGTCCTATCGGGTCACTATCGCCCGCTGGGTTATATCCACCGGGGGGATTCTGACCGCTGTAGCGACTCCAGAGGAGGAGGAGCTTCCTCGTCTTCTTCTTGCCAAACTTCTTCGACACCCACGCATCGATCTCTGTTTGAGCCAGCGATTTTGCGCTCAGAGCTCCACCCATGAACTCATAAAACTCTCGAGCCTTCCAACTCGCTTTGTACTCCTTGTAAACGTTCGCGATGAGCTGGGTGGCTCCAACGACGCTAACGGTGGGATATTCCAATCTAGCGCCATATCCGTTCTTGTAAGCCCAGAGTGTGGTCTGTGGGATCGGAGAGAGGTTAATTTTGATTTTGATTCCCAGTTTCGTTACTTACCTCTTTGAATAGCTCCTGTACGTCCTTACCTAGGCTACGCCAGCGGGATATGCCTATCTCGCCGATGGGATACGTGCCTGTCTCGTCAACAGGACATAAGCCGTAGTAAATCGGTTTCGTTTCGGTTTTCTTTATCATCCTCAAGCGTCCCTCCCCAACCCCCAACTTCTCGTAATCTCGCTCGGACCCTACCTGTCCCGATACGACGGCGTTCAAGTACGTATCATAAGCCGTATTAGCCTGAGATTCCATAGTAGGGTCGTAGATAATAGCGACATCCATGAGAGGGTCGAGGGCGAGAGCAGCAGCGACATGGGCTATGTCTCCAGTTTGAGCAGCCCAAAAAACGATGAGATGACGTGCATAGTCATCGTGGACTCCGAGCTTATACGATCCCTCTACGGAAGGGCGGGCTTGAAGAATACCGTCAGTCGTCAAGCGTACGAAGGGGATATTGCATGGACGCGAGGGATCGAAGGCTGGGTCATCGTTACCGGTGTAGATGGAGCGAACTTGATCCTGTTTCTTTTTGTAGATGTCAGGAGTGAACGATACCCAGAGGAAACCAAGCGAGATATTCTTGACAGGCTGCTCGCCATTATCAGCCTGCAGAGCAAATGTTATATGGTCAAGCTTGTAGACCATGTTGGGCGACGAATATGGGAGAACTGGAAGAGCTAGAAGCAGTATATGTATGCCTAGAACAAGCGCTTAATATTCAAGGTACAATCTTGGGTCTTACCCCTGAAAGCTGGAGGTTACTCACCACCGATATATGTCCAGGTACGCGAGTATGCATGTGACTTTGGAACGGAAAACTCGTGCCTTACATGCACGCCGATGAACTACTTCCAAGGTCACCTTGCAAGCCAATTTGAGCCTCCTGGACGTAATTTGGTAGCTCAGCTTCAGCTCCATCGTTAGACAGATTGGAACACGTATCGTTTGACAGTAGGCGAATTATGCTGCAATCAAAGGAGGGACTAGACTTTGCGCTAAAAACTCGATGCACCTAGGCTGGCATCCTCCAGAGATGAGCTACTCATCTTATGGCCAGAGCAGGATTGCATAGTACGGTTGAGACCCTTCCAGATCTGAATAGATTGAGCGTCAGAGGGGATTTTGCCAACCCTTACTGCTACACACAAGGTTCCCTCTGACCTCGCTGTGAACAAAGGGACCTCCAACTTCATATGCTCATGCGTAACTTGCTGACGACCTACCGCAATATATATATGCGAGTTGACATGAGTGCATTCATCATAGTTGATGAAGAGCGTTGCATAAGGTAAACGGGTATCAATCCAAAGTACACCTGTGAGTAGATATTTAATGTCTTGATCTTCTTAGAGATATGATACTCACACGACGTTTAGAGACTACGTCGAGTGATCTTGTATCCGACGCGGGGAGATTATACGAATCGCATTTTCCCCCACCGCTGATGAACAAGTTCGCCCACGGAACAAGTTGATTGCACGAAAACGAGGCTAAGGAATTATTACAAGTCAGCAAAGAAAGATGGCTCGGCCTCCAACCCATTCCGACCCTTCGACTTCTTAGTGATTTGAAAGGGATCTTTATCCTTTTTCTTCCGCTTTCGTTCAACCGCCCCTTCGTCGTCACTGGACTCTGCTTCCGCTTTTACCTCCTTACCTCCCTCTCCATCAGACGCGTTTCTTTCCTCTTTTTCCTCTTCCTCATCGCTACTCTGAGCTTTCTGAGCGTCTTCATCGTTTTCTGTAGAAGCAGCGTTCTCATCATCACTGTCCTCTTCTTGTTCCTCCTCCTCTTCGTCACCCTCGTCTTCAAACACCTCCTTCAGATCCGTCAATTTCAATACCTCCTCGTGCCCCGCACTCCCCACCCAACGACCTTCGCCTCCCCGATCCACCGCAATGCGCTCGATAGGGAATTCTCCGTGGTCCGCGACCACTCCGAGGAGTTTTGTTGGCAGTAACTGTACAACGCGTAACATTCCGTCCGACGAACCGGTCAAGATAGTGGAGTGTGAGTTGGGATAATGCGACGGTATGTTGCATAGAGCATCAATCGAATAAGGATGACCTGGTATGCGATCAACACAGTCACCGTATCCACTCCGCCTGTTAAAGATAGACAAGATTCCTAGCTGAGTGCCGACAACAAGTTTTTGTGACCTGAAGTAGGTTTTGTTTAATGGCGATACACCCAATATTCAAATTGATGACGCATACCCTTTGATGGAGACTACTGATAGCAGCTCATCCTCTTGATCCTCGGACTGTGCGAATGGCTCAGTCTTCTTGGAGCGGACGTCAATCACAGAAAGGGTTCCATCTCCGCTGGATATTCATTAGACGAGTGAGGAACATGCGATAGCAACTGTTAGCCCACCTAGTGCAAACGAGGTGTTTCTTATCTTCTAGCCACAGAAAATCGGAGATGAAATCGAAATGCTGAATATACTCCCTTAACGGCTCTGCTTTACGTGGATCCCACAGCTGGACAGGCGTGCGTCAATACGTGATGTCGAACTTTGTGGTAGATGCGAGACTACCTTGACTACACCGTCATCGTCTCCAGTTGCGAGCATGTTCGGTAAGAGACGTTTAACTCGGTTTATCGCTGCGCTTCCAAGCACTGTCTACGTCAAGACAATGGATTTATAAAGCCAAGAGTGAAAATACACTCACTCATGCGCGTTCTTTCGAGTCTCAACGATGGTACCAGTCGTGGTATCGATTGTACTACCGGATAGTCAGTATCCAGAAAAATGCGCAGAAAAAATATGCTTACTGCAAAGTCTTCCCCTTTCCTACTGCCCATAATTTACTGCCATCCTCGCTCATGGTCAACCCCCTACATGACCGTTTGGAAGGCTTGACACTGAACTTGCACTCGTGGTCGCCTTGTTCATCGTAGCCAAAGGCTTTTACCTCGCCTGTTAACAGACCAGTAAATACCAAAGACTCTGTGGGATGGAATACCAGGTCGAATATCTGTGCGCCGACAGCAATATCAGGCATCGTGGATGGCAAAAGCAAAAGTTCGAGATTCGAGCGTCTGTATATTCCTAATCAAGAAACTGTTTAATTACGTAAGTAATATAGCGGCGCTAACGAGCCGAGCATCCTCAGGTGGGAGAGGGCTTGGTTCAAGGCTTCGAGCTCAAGGTCTTCATGCAGTCCAAGCGGTTGGTTGAAATAGAACCCCAGGCGTTGCACAGTGTAGTGTGATAGAGACATACTAATAGTCGCGTGTTCAAAGAGTCGCACCATGTCGAAGACCCGCCTATTTCCATTTGCGGTTCTAAGCCGCCTCGAGCGCGTGACAGAGTGTGTGACCGATTACAGTGTGTTTCTTATCTGTGACTCACTCTCGCCCGATCACACTCTCGCGCCGAGAGAATATTCAGCAATTCACCGTGACGTTCTTTCTGAACGAGCCAGACGAGTTCAACGTGTTTTCCCTGGTCATATCGTCGAACTAGTTGTCCATGATTTTCTACTTGTTACTTGTTACAGCCTGCTGCCAGTACCTCTAACCTCAAGTCGCAAGACAGAACAAGACACAACGAATACGGGATGTTTTATATATGTTAGGGCTGACTACATCATGATGCTTTATATTTGCTGCATAGTATTACCCGGGCTATCTGCCATCAAACCGACTCATTGAGGCCAATTTGGTCAAACTCTCATTGATTCTGTGCCGCAGATTTTCAGATTGGCAGCTGCCTTTGTCCCAGCCTCCCAGCCGCATCAAAGCTAGTACTGTGATGGCCATGCGGCTCATATAGCGCACGGCTAACATTTCCCTGGCAGGCGGGACATGGCCGGGGTTGCGCGCCTCGATAGCCTGAGCGCGACTTACGTATGGAGTGATTGCTGGTTGCCAACTACCAGGAACTACCCTCGTCTGCCATGGATTTCGGCGAGGAGAGGCAAATGGTGCTGCTCAGTGGATCAACACACGAGAAAACAAGGCAAGTACCTGCTCTTCATAAGCTATGAAAAAATCATATCTGAATCGAGTCATTCCTAGCGTCTGGTTTGACCAACGAGTCATTCCTGCGTATGTTGCATTTGCTTCGGTTGCTCTCTTACTCTTGCAGGGGATCAAAGTCTTCAAATTCCAAAAAATACCTGCTTCTAGGACATCCGTTTCAGAAGATGTAGAGATCTCGGATTCCCGTGTCCCTCTGAGACAACGGCTCAATAACCATATCGCTAAAATTGGAGGAATGACCATATTTATATTCAAGTCCTTGAGGTTGGCTGCAACGCTTGTGTTCCTCGTACTGATAGCACGTACGACGTTGAAGGACAATAGTTCCTCCAACATCGCTTCTGTAATAACATCTGTAAGCCGCCGGATATGTAGATCATCGGTTGAAACTAACGTGACAAGCAAAGGTGTACATGGCCATCTTGGCAGTTTTCAATGTCTTCGCATCAACAACCATTGGACGAACGTCTTCGCGCCACCTAACTCTCGTAACAATCACCATTTGCGCGGTATACGCGTATCGGGATGTATGGCCGCTCATGACCTTGACCCTCATCCCTGCGGATGCAGCGGAAGGAAGGATGCTTTGGGTTAAAATCGCCCTCGTTATCACCGCCGGTATCGTGGAACCCACATTCGAGCCGTACTCGTACATCCCAGTTGATCCCAAGGTAATATATTCCATATTTCAGGTCCGCATTCGGTAAAATAGTCTTGAACCTTATTCTAGGATCCTGCCCCTGAGCCCAATGCTGAGCAAACCGCGTCCATTGCGTCTTTTTTGTCCTTTACATTTCTGGATCCTACTATCTGGCTAGCTTACCGGGTTCCACATCTCTCATTCGACCAACTTCCGCCTCAATGCGACTACGACTATGCCAGAAATCTTATCAAACGCAGCTATCCGGTATGTTTATCCTATCTCACATAATTGCACGTGCCAACACCAGTGCTAGTATCTCGATCCTTTCTCTGGCGCAAGAAAAGCCAACTTGCTCTGGGGACTGGTCAAGGTTCTCAGGCGCTCACTCTTTTACCAAACAATTGTGTTGATACTCAGCGTGAGTTATCGAGGTTATGTCGATTGCTCTGCGGACTAAATTCGAAACAGGCGGCCATTAAATTGGCAAGTCCTATTGGAATGAATAGGCTGCTCAGGTGAGTACTGTGAACGATACCAATGGGTCTGCTATTCATTTGCAATGGCATAGATATTTGGAGGACGGCGGGAAAGACGCCCTAGTCAAGCCTTGGGTTTGGATTCTATGGATTGCACTTGGCCCCATGGTCAACACAATCCTTATGCAAATTTACCTGTTTCATTCTGTAAGGTCGTTTCATCTGACATCGTTGAAGGTCTGACGTGATTGGCATTTGTGTCACAGACGGGTTCGTTGGTACGTGTGGAGGCCATCATAACATCTCTAGTCTTCGACCACGCTCTGCGCATCCGCCTGAAAGCCGAAGTCTCCGATACCCAGACTACTGCCGTAGTTCCAGAATCCCCGCCTAATGCTCCTGGGAGTAGTACCAAGAGCCTCAATACACCCGACAGCAGTTCCACGGCTGGCGATTCTGGGACCATACAAACCGCTGCTACGTCATCAACAGCGACGACTGTGGCTGCTCCTCCATCTGGGCAAGTCACAGGTAAGGCACCCGACACCAAGAAAACGGAAGCCTCGACGCCGAAAGGAAAAGATTCCAAGGGGAAGGGTGCTAATCTCGTGGGGAAAATCATGAACCTCGTCACGAGTGACTTGAGCAATATCATCAGCGGCCGTCATTTCTTATTCGTCGGTACGCATCATTTTGTTAACATCCTATTGTGCGTTAACAAGGTCACCGTAGCTCTGTCCGCACCGGTCCAAATCGCTCTTGGCATGTGGTTCCTCTATGAGGTTCTTGGTTGGAGGTATGCATAGAACATAAGTGGATCGCATGCGTACTGACTATTGTGTCTGCCCAGTGCCTTTGTCGGTCTCGCAGTCATGATACTCATGTTCCCTGTGCCTGCCTCAGTCGCTAAGCTGATGGATGGTGTTCAAAAGAAGAAAATGAAAGCTGTGAGTGAGCTCCTCCTTGTACTCTCTGATAGAAGCTTCACATCATTACAGACCGATGCTCGAGTCCAAAATGTCACTGAGAGTGAGCGTGCACATGCACATATAGGTGCTCTTTACATGACTGACATGTTAGGAACTTCCAGTGATGACTGTCTTGCGCATGATTAAACTATTTGGCTGGGAGACACGTGTTCGAGAGGAGGTTACGGAAAAGAGGGAGGAGGAGTTGGTGTGGGTTTGGAAACGCAAGGTACTAGGATTGAGTAACAACATCATCAAGTACGTGATTTTTTCACAAAACATATTGCCGACCGATACGATTGTTTTTCACAGTTATGTCATCCCACTCGTGCACATGGTTGTCACCTACGCCACATTTGTGAGTTCGCGCTCCAGGCTGGTACATATCCGATTAACCCATAGTCTTGCAGACTTTGATCATGAAGCGAGAGTTAAGCGGTAAGATTGATGTCTTCCCAGGACATAGATAGGCTCACGCTGATTTCAAAGCTTCCATTGTCTTCTCCTCAATCACCGGTATGTGTATACCAGCGATACCAAGCGGACGTTAGGACTAACATATCCGTCAGCTTTCATGATCCTGAGGGACCAGATGTTTATGGTATTCGGCATGGTGCCGATGCTCATTCAAGGTATAGTTTGCTGTATTGACGATGACATGCGCTAAACGATCGATTTCTCGTAGCTCGTGTATCGCTCGCGCGCGTGGCGGACTTCTTGCAAAATGTACGCCCATCTCCACCTGGTCGCCTGGCACGATCGCTGACGATTCCTCCAGGCTGAGCTGCTTGATGCCTTCAGTGAAGGTCTCACTGATGCCGCTGCTATTGGTTTGTCTTCAGAACATCGGGAAGACATTGGATGTGGGAAGGCCTATTTCTCCTGGGCAAATGAACAGATTGACGGAGCAATAACACCGTCCAGGTCAACATTCCGCCTGTCTGTCGACGACGACCTTGTGTTCAAGAAAGGTGGCTTCAATCTGATTATTGGTCCCACGGGGTCCGGCAAGACCTCGCTTTTGATGGCGCTGTTGGGCGAGACGCATTACATCTCTACAGGGCCAGATTCTTGGGTCAATCTTCCCAGGGCTGGGGGCGTTGCGTATGCGTCACAGGAATCTTGGGTTCAGAACGACACAATCAAGGTGAGTAGAGTGTCAGTTGTCCCAGATCGCGTTTCACATCGAGATTCGATGTACTAGGCGAACATCCTTTTCGGGTCTCCATACGATGGGGAACGGTATAAGAAAGGTAGACAACTTGTCTTCATATTGTATAACACACATCTCATCATCTTGCAGTGATCTACCAATGCGGACTCAAGCGAGACTTGATCTGTTTGATGCCGGCGATGCAACTGAAGTCGGAGAACGAGGGCTGACACTTAGGTAAGTCCTTCTGCCCTCTTAGCTAGCAACACTAATAAATTACTTTATACGTGTGTAGTGGGGGTCAAAAGGTTTTGATTAACACGCACAGTTAAGTTATATCAATTGCTGAACATGCCCAGGCCCGAATCACTCTGGCAAGAGCAATCTATTCTACTGCGGAGATCCTTCTTCTTGACGATGTATGTCTCGTTGTTATACATTGGAAATTCACGTTAACCTGTCCCTCTAGATTCTGGCTGCATTGGTAGGAATCTGACATACCCATGCTTTGACACGTGCTGACTCAGTTTAGGATGTACACACTTCACGTTGGATTGTAAACAAATGTTTCAAAGGCGATCTCATCAGTAGCCGGACAGTCTTATTAGCGGTAAGCTTACTTCAAATTCAGATGTAAGCCAAACTTCAATGCGTATCCCCAGACGCATAATATTGCCATGGCGAGTCCTCTGGCGGACTTCGTTGTATCTTTAGGGACAAACGGAAAGATTGCGAGCCAAGGTTCCGTCACGGAGGCTCTTGCAAAAGACTCCAAGTTGGAAGAAGAGTTCACGCATGAGAAGGAGGCGATCGAATTAGATGTAGATGAAGATGAAGACGAGAAAGATTTGGAGGACGAGAAAGAACGCACAGATGGCAAGCTTACAGTTGCGGAAGAGGTCCGGATGGGCAATGTCAGCAAAGGAGCATGTAAGTCATTTGACCACATGTATCGTCGATTTGTTCAAAAATTCGCCTTCAGTTACGTTGTTTCTCGGTGGTCTGGGTGGTAAATGGCCCATCCTGTTCTGGGTCCAATTTATTGGTGGATCTTGGATATCAGCAGGCTTTGATGCGATGCAGGTGTGGTGGCTAGGTTGGTGGGCACGACAGTATGGCAGTCAAGATCATGTCTCCGCACCTCAGTGAGTTGTCAAGTAACATTTTAAAGCCTTCTCTTCTCAATGGCCTCTTTAGCTACTTGGGTATTTATACTGTTCTTATACTGGGTGTGATTGTTTTCCATGTGTATGGGACGACGATCTACTCTCTAGGGACAATCAGAGCAGCTCGGACAGTTCACCAGAAGTTGGTCACTTCCTTGCTTGGGAGTACGTTCAGGTTCGTAAACAACACGGGTCTTACTTCGCTATGATAACGATGGTTTTTAGGTGGCTCGATGTCACACCAACATCCCGGGTCATTGCTCGGTGCACTCAGGACATTCAAGCAGGTGCGCAGGATTTTCTTGTTAGTTAACGGGTGGACGTTGAACTGACTTCGCACAGTCGACGGATCTGTATCTCAACAGTTTTTCATGCTGCGTAAGTCCTTTCAGACATCCATTGACTATATGCAGCTGTTGACTTGTAACAGTCAATATCACTTTGGCCATGATCACCAAGCTCGGTGCCGTTCTCTTATTCACGCCCACGTTCCTCCTGCCCGCCGTGTTCGTTTCAGCTATAGGAGGTTACGTCAGCAGGATATATATGAAAGCTCAACTTTCGGTGAAACGAGAGATGTCAAATACTAAAGCTCCCGTGCTCAGCAATTTCGGTGGCGCCATTGCTGGCTTGGGTAAGTCAATTCTTTGAGCGTTCCTATTGCTGACTAATCACCATCAATTAGTTTCTATCAGAGCATATGGTGCTCAGGAAGAATGTAAGAAAGAGACATTGACTCGCATTGATAACTACGTCCGCGCTGCCCGGGCGTTCTGGAACCTGAATCGGTACACTTAGCGTTTTAGCCATGTTGTTGCTACTTTTATTGAGCTCGTCCCAACAGGTGGATCGGTATCCGTCTCGACGCACTCTCTGCCGCATTTTCTGGATCTTTGGCATTCTACCTCGTCTACGGGACCAACTTAGGCTATATCGACTCTTCGATCATAGGTTTTATTTTGACCATGGCAGGTATGTCATGAAAGACATTTTGTAAGGGCAACGATAAACTATCCTGTCCTAGTGTCGTTTAGCGATAAAATCCTCTCGTGGGTACGTATGTATAACGAATGGGAAGGTTAGCCACTTGTGTCTTAACCTCTGATGCATTTTAACTGATAACATGTTTCACAGTCAATGGCAACAGGTTAGAAAAAGGCAGTCTTTTGACATTGTTGCGACCTAATACACCGTCATAGCCTCGAACGTCTTCAACAATATATCAACATTGAACAAGAGTCTGCTCAGAAGGATGAAGACATCCCTCCTGCACACTGGCCATCGAGCGGCGAGCTTCGGGTTGAAAAGCTGTCTGCGCGCTATTCGCAGGTTTGTCTTTATCAATTAGCATGGATTCAAAATATTTGGATACTGATAACGCAAGCCAGGATGGACCAAAGGTCTTGGAAGATATCTCATTCCATATTAGCTCCGGTCAGCGTGTTGGTATCGGTAGGTGATCGAAAGCGAGCTGCCCTACATCGCGATAACCATCCTCTTTGCAGTCGGTCGTACAGGGTCTGGTAAATCGACATTGACATTGTCGTTGCTCCGGTGTATCTATACGGAAGGCACTGTGTGGTATGATGGGATTCCCACTCATGCAATCAACCTCGATGCCTTACGATCCAATATCACCATCATTCCCCAGTTGGTACGTGTATCCAGTGACATGAATGTTCAGTAAAAAGCATTATAACTAATATTCATACTACCAGCCGGAATTGATGAGTGGTACTCTCCGTCGGAACCTAGACATGTTCGGGCAATACGACGACGCTACTTTGAATGATGCCCTTCGTTCCGCAGGACTGTTCTCGCTACAGCGCTTGTCAGATGACAACAGGCTCACGTTGGACTCTCAAATTGCTAGCGGTGGAGGCAATATGTCTGTAGGACAGAGGCAGATGATAGCACTGGCTAGGGCAATTGTTCGAGATAGCAAGTTGCTGGTTTTAGATGAAGCCACTTCTGCCATTGGTGAGTTGTTGACGACTTTCGCTACTATCGTGGAAAGCTGATGTAGGGGCAGATTATGAAACCGACGCCATCATCCAGTCTTCACTCCGTAGCGAGCTCAAAAGCGATGTGACCGTCATCACGGTCGCACATCGACTGCAGACGATCATGGATTCTGACAAGATCGTATGCTATATCCAATATCATTCTTTTCGCGACTTGGTCTGATATTCATTAATAGATGGTTCTGGATGCTGGACGTCTTGTCGAGTTTGATAGTCCCAAGGTTCTCCTACAAAACAAGGATAGTTTCCTACGCGCTTTGGTTGAGGAGAGCGCCGACAAGGAGGCGCTGTACTTCATGGCAGAAGGAAAAATTTAACGAGAAGACCGACCGTTGGAATGGCGTACTATCTCTTTTTGCTCCCTAAAGTTACTATCAAACTCTTTTCCTCCTCACTGTAACATTTGTGTCTACTCTGGTTATGGACTTTACCCTGTTGTATTTATCACGCCCTCTATTGTTTTCCATATCGAAGGCAATTATACCCAGTGCACTTTCCGCTAAGCTCTCGTCATATATACATGGGAGAATCTTCTAGCTAGTTCAGTGAATGCAGAATCTTCACGCACAATCAGACTCGACTGCGGATGGGTTCGAACGCGCAGGCTTCCATTTTAGGTGATACACGTATTCTTTCCGAGTCGCCGTGGCGGTACGGATTAAGCGCTCAAAGTACTCTCACCGTCGTTCTTTGGCTTCGCTTTCAGGAGAAACACACTCGGATGAAGCGATGACAATTCATGGCCCACTTGTCTCTACCCGCTTGTCTACTACTACTACTTGCTGGAATCTGTTTTGCAGAGGTCATAACCCTCAGGTCTCAACCCAACAACCATATCACAGACCTCTCTACCAGCGTTCGCATCCGCAATGCTCATGATACCTACGGCACCACTAATAGCATCGACGACCCGCTCGACCTGTTGGACATCGTTCTGGTAGCCTCCGTTGACGGAAACTTGCATGCTATCAACAGGACCTCTGGGCATGCACTCTGGACAATATCTTCCCCTACCGCTGGGGACACTCCTTCGACTTTGGGACCGCTCGTGCGGACAAAGCATTCAGAACCCCTCCCAGATTCTACAGACGAGGAGGATGGTCAAGAAATCTACGTTATTGAACCTCAGTCTGGTGAGATTTATGTCATGGCCACCCCAGACAGCCCTCTTCAACGTCTTCCTTTGTCGATGCCGCAATTGGTGGAGATGTCGCCATACAGTATGTCGGGGGAGGGTGGTATGAAGCTTTTCGTGGGGAAGAAGGAGACCTCCCTGTTACTCATTGAGCTAGAGACTGGGGTGGTGAAGGCGACTATCAATCCGAATTCGGAGTGTCCTTGGGATCCGTTTGAAGACTTTTCGAGGCAGGATGATGATGACTTGGACTTGGATGAACTTGACGGCACCAAACCCTCCAAGGCGAACCGAAATAGTGCAGAGGTATTTATTGGTCGTACTGGTGAGTTACCATAGCGTCATGTCGTCAACGTCGGAGGTCGTGTCAGCACCTCCGACGTAGACTGTGTCTCCAGTATGCTCAGAGAATACCCACACGTCTAGATTATCATATATCCATCCATACTCGACCGTTAAACCCGGCTTCCTCTCGACCACCTGTTCAGAACCTCTCGTTTTCTACGTATGGTCCTAATAACCAGGACCACGCTTTACAAACCATCTATCGTCGGACGGCCGATGACACGTATATACAATCCCTCCCAAATGGCAAGATCATGTCTTTCAAGACGAACCTTAATAGCCAGGACCCTGACCTCGCACCTAATGCCCATGTTATTTGGTCACAAGGCTTCACGAATCCTGTGTACGCCGTTCTATTCTCTAACGAGGTTACTCGAAGTCTCATTCGTGTGACACTAGTGTCGCAGTATTCGACGTCATCAGAAGTCCTACACGCCCACATCCATTTGTCCTTCTTCAGCCACACATCGGCCTCCAAGACCTCCTGCCTAATGTTGATCTCGTGAGCGCTGCTAAAGAGAATCGCCTCCCCAATCTTGAGTCCGCGTACATCGGCCTCATCGAGGAGACAGGATCTCTCTTTGCTATGAGCCCGGACCGCTATCCGCTAATCGTATTCAGCGACTCTAACTTCGAAGACGATTATATGCGCGAAGTGGGCCGGAGTATCGATCCACCTCCAGGCTCATTCGGTTTTGTCAACGATAGAGACTTCCCCGTCGATGTTGATTCCATAACACGGGCGATGAAGCGAAAGAGACTAAAGGAAATGTGTAAGAATGGTGCCAAGGATAAGAGATGTTTGACGGGTGTCCGTAGACTAGAGTCGTCGAGGCTGAGTAGGCTACTCGACGGGGCGGCTACAGTACCTTACCCGCCATACCATTATAACAACGCCATCCCTCAGTCAAGCGACTCTAATGTCTTGCCCGGTACTGGGAACGCTTCGATGACTCCTCCCGCGGGCCTCCCAAGTCCTCGAGTCGATAATACCCCTCGTGACAAAATGGGCAAATCTCCCCAAGCATTGTCAGCTTATGCTTTGGCAACTCTTGCATTGCTTGTCACAATCATCTGGTTCTTCAAGAAGCATATTCATTGGCGAGCCTCAACTCCTGTAGCTGCATCTGACAATGGAGATGCGGCTTTGAAAACGAAGCTGGAAACCTCAACCGCCGATAGCCCTCAGTCGGAGACTGCTGCTATTGATACTGCTGCTAAGGCTTCTGCGGAGAACGACATCACTCAACCTATTACAGACCCTGTCATGTCACCGCCGGCTTCAATGAAGAAAGTATCATTCGGAGATGACGCAAAAGTAGTGTCAGTGTCTGGCCAAGATCAAGACGATATCGGGGATAACGGAGGGGACGCCGAAGACAGCGACGGGGATGCGCCTGCGACTCCTGGTAAACGTAAAGGTATACGGCGACGGAGAGGAAAGAAGAAGAAAGGCGCTATCGCAGTCAATGGTGCTGATGATGTCGCTGAAAATATCAAAGATCTTGCCAAGAATCTAGAGGACGAAGTGCCCAAACTTCCTGACGACGGTGGTTTTGTCCATATAGTCTCTCCGTCTGCCATCGTCGTTTCTCCTCCGCCAACTCCTACACCCGCTGCTCCCTCTCTCATTGTATCTGATACCATACTTGGCACGTACGATTTCGTATGTTTTGTTGAACTTCTTAATAAGTCTTGTTTTGTAGGGTTCGGCTCACATGGAACCGTAGTTTTCAAAGGCTCGTTACAAGGACGTGCTGTGGCTGTCAAGCGTCTGCTGCAAGATTTCGTTACTCTTGCTCTACGAGAGGTCAATATACTTCAGGAGTCCGACGACCACCCCAACGTTATTCGGTACTACTACCAAGAAGCACAAGCCAACTTCCTATATATCGCTCTTGAGCTTTGCCCGGCGTCGCTCGCGGATGTTGTTGAACGACCGGACCAGTTCCGAGACATTTCCATTGCATTTGAGCCCAAAAAGGCGCTGCGACAGATAACGTCCGGTCTGCGGCATCTTCACGCATTAAAAATTGTCCATCGAGATATCAAACCGCAAAACATTCTCATCTCCTCTGCGAAGAAAGGCGTCGGCGAGAGCGCGGGCCATCGGATGCTAATTTCCGATTTCGGGCTGTGTAAGAAACTAGAGATTGACCAGACCAGTTTCTTGCCGACTGCTCATGGAGCGATGGCTGCTGGGACAGTAGGGTGGCGAGCACCTGAAATTTTACGTGGCGAGGTGAAGTTGGACGAGTCTGGTGGTGAAGAATCTCAGTCATCTCGCGGCAGTATTGGTCTTCCACCAGACGGAAGTACTACGGGTAGACCGACGCGGTTGACGAAATCGGTGGATATATTCGCTCTTGGTTGTCTGTTCTATTACGTCCTCAGTAATGGTGGGCACCCGTTCGGGGATCGGTATGAGAGGGAGAGTAATATCATGAAGGATACGAAATCCCTGGATGCTCTGGACAGGTTCGGAGAGGAAGGGTCAGATGCAGCTGACTTGATTTGCAAGATGTTGAGCCCCGAGGCTTATGCTCGGTGCGTTCAAATCTGCTAGTGGATTGAGCTATCGTATACTGACTTTGGTTACGTAGGCCTGACACGTCAACCTGTCTATTACATCCGTACTTTTGGGATCCTGGGAAGCGGTTGAACTTCCTGCAGGATGCATCAGATCGTTTTGAGATCATGTGTCGGGATCCACGAGACTCTATGCTTATTGAGCTGGAGACGGGCGCGTTCAACGTCGTTGGTAACGATTGGAATGCTCGGCTTGACAAATGGTTCATCGAGAACCTAGGGAAGTACAGGAAGTATGATGGTCGTTCAGTGCAAGATCTGCTTCGTGCACTACGCAATAAGGTACTTGACTTTTTGACTTTTTTTCTTTCAATCCACCTTCCTCATGTTTGGCGTTCCATGTTTCAGAAACACCACTATCAAGACCTCCCGGATAATGTCAAACGCCAAATCGGATCTATGCCTGAGGGCTTCTTGTCTTACTTTACTCGTCGTTTTCCCCGCCTGTTCTTGCATGTTCACTCAGTCATCGCTGCATCATCCCTTCGTCAAGAATCAATGTTCCGCACCTACTTCGAACTTACTGACTAATTTAAATGTATACCTGTGGCTTTTGGATATCTATCGTGTTGTACCTATATCATTGCTCTTAGTTGCTCTTCAAATAAAAACAATCATCTGTGCGATGTACTCCTAGGTAGTTCTGTGATGCAACTGTAGACACTCTAACAGGAGTGTCACCATTTTGTTCGTCCCTCGCCTATATCGGTACACTTTGTACACTGTTCCGATCTTGTCTTCAATCTCAAGGTGATTGTTCCAGACGAACTGGCCGTCGCGAATTTATTATATTGTACCTCTAAAGTTGCTCTTAGTTGTTATTTGAATAAAATAATCATCTGTGCAATGTGCTGCCGTGTGCATACGCACGGTTACTACTTATGTAAAAGTCCACTGTCCGTCCAGATGCCCCGATGTAGTCCACATATCAGTCAATCAAGCATGTAATCGTGTAGCAACGACCACCGCGATAATTACAGCAACCAAAAGTAAGATCCCACTAGTCACAGCTGCAACCCTACAGCGTGAGACCCATGGATCAATGACCTGCACACAGCCTTTCTTTGGAAACCTCATCGAAGTCGTAGACGGAGTGCTGTGTATGGGCGACATGGGCAATGTCTCCTGTGAACGCACATGTTCACGTGTGGTAGTCCAAAATGCCAGCCCTCGTCTCTGTTTCCCCACCTTCGGCGCCGTACCAACTTCAGTGGTGGAATTGGAATGCCACTTCTTCCTGGGCCATTTCCAAGAAACTGTCTGGAGGAATTGACCATCCGGTTTCATTTCCCCACTTCTTGATAAATACCAGCCCCCGATGAGCCAACACCAAGGGGCTATGAACCCCAACCAAAATAAAATACACGCCGATGTTACTTTGGATTTGTTCTTCGAGCCCCTGGTGTCGCGATCGCCCATGAAAGACCCGAAGGAGAGTCGAAGACTGGCGCGCCGCCATCGGTTCGTGATTGCTGACTCGACCTTTGTGGAGTCTGAATCTACAGACCGACGGGACATGGTGTCTAACACTGAAGTATCTATGCTCCACGAGTGCGAAGGTGTAGGTGTAGGAGGTCTGCGGTTGGGGCTGAGATCGATGTCGTACAGACCCTCAGATAGACTCATATGCGACTGTGATGCCTGAGTCTGGGCAGCCATCGACGATGGATATCCTTGCCCGTCCCCGAAAGGATCCGAGTATCTCTCGGTTTGCACTCCGAGGTCATCCTCGACCCCCTCTTCCAGATCGACATCAGACTCGGAGACATGCACGGAAGGAGCTGTGATAAAGCTCGACGAACGGACGGAGTCTTCGTATATGACTGATACGTTTGGTCTTGGACTGCCAATGACAGTGGGTAGTGAGGGTGCTGCAAGGTTGGACTTGCGTGGGACTCCTAATGATCCTGCAAAATTGGGTCGAAGATCAAGAGGAGGGATTGAGGGTGCTGTGAGCGAGGTTGTGGTGCAGAATGTGCTCGTAGATGTTTGACTTATTGTCCTGTTCAACGGCCTGTTGAGAAACGCAGGGTGTGCCGAGTGAACTATCGTACAAAATTAGGCTAGTAACATTATAGGATGAATACGATCATAGCTTACGATGTCCATCTAACACCCGTCCAGACTCCGGCGTTGGGGGGACCGAGTCTGACGAAGGTCGCGGGGTGTCTGGAAATTGAAGCCGTTCGTCTATGGGTGACAGCGGCCTCGGAGGCTGCGTAGAAATAACACTATCTGTGTCCGATACAATGTCCGATAGATATATGGAATGCAAATGCAGTGAGTCCGAGCTCATACGCCGCAAGGACGCTTTTTGCGAGTTCGCGAACCCATTACCGGGCGATTCGTCACCCGGAGACAACGGCGAGGACAACCTGTTGGGTAATGCCCAGGACCTGCTACTCGGTGAGGGTGAGCCGCTAGTCGGCGTTTTCCATGCGACCTGTGAGGGACCTCGCAGACGATCCATCGAGAGGGATGACAGCTTCGGGGACAGGACCCTGCCGTTCCCGTTCCCGTTACTATTTTCGGCGGCCATTTCACGCTGCTTTCCCTTGTCGAGTAGAGGATCGGGTTCGGAGGTCGCAGCCTGAAACAAACGAGAGAGAGAGTTGAACATAGCCTTGACCGGGCCTGCCGACGAACGTTAGGTTTATGAGGGGTAGATAAAAAGGATGGCAGCAGCAAAGAGGTTGAGTGCGTGAGGACAGAGGCAGGGGTTAGGTCAGCTTATAGCGTGGCGTACGTGCATGATTTTATGAAGGCATCAAGCCCCGTCCATCATGGCTATGAAACTCGTGTAATTGGACTCATGGCGGCGGCATGGGCGCACAGCTCCACTATATACCGCCAAGTCCGGGGAGTATCGCAAATGATATTCCTAGCGCGATCTAAAAGCACAAACTGAGTCATTCTAGTACCTTCGTTTGAAAGTCTTATCACTTACTGTTACACATTCCGAGTGCAAGGAGACTGCTATCAGGTCAGTGAGACTCGGAGGAGGAGAGCGCCCATAAAGAGTAAAGCATGGAATAGCCCGATCGGATCTCGCCAGTCCCGGACAACCGAAGTGAAGACAAATGCGCTGGCAATATGAAGCAAATGAATAGAAAAAATAATAAGCAGAGGGTCTGGTTCGTGCTCTGAAAATAGGGTATGTGCATCATGTACAAGAAATTAAACTGTGCAAAGCGTGCAAAAGTTGGGGTGTCTGGGCGAGAGGTTGATGCACGGAGGGGGGCATTACAGCAATAGCAGGATACACTAAAAGGTAGAATACAACTCCTAAGATGCAAAGGTTAAGCAAGACAACAGGATCGTCAGAACATAGATAACCAATATGATATGTAAATCCGACCGGGTATCATCCTCACGCAAGGCCCTCGGTCTCATCCACTGCCTTCGTCGTGGTATCGTCATCCTTCCTCAGCACCTCTACCTCGTCCGCGACTCTTGCGCTCGCGTCTCCAACGACTTTCACTGCGGGCGGATCCTCCGTGATCTCTTGAGGCATGCCAGACATGACCTCTGCCTCCTTGGTAACCTCCTCCACCAATTGTCCTTCTTGAACCGGCACAACCTGTGATTCGTCCTCTAAATCGTCCCCCAGCTTTGCGCTGCTCTCATCCTTCTCAGCTTGTGGCGATGAGCCCTCCACTGTGTCCTTCTCGTGGCTCTCCTCAGCTTGGGGCTTGAGTTCTGGAGATGCCGGTAATGGCACTGTCGCAGCAGTACCAGGAGCTGCCTCGGTGTTCTTGGCCTCGCCCTCCTCTAGCTCCACCTCTCGCACCCCCTTCGTCACCTCCTTGACATCTTCGGAGTCCTGTGCAGCTCTTGCAGACGATCCTTCTCCCTGGGTATCATGCTCATCGTCGTCCACTTTCTCTGCTTTGAGCCTCTTTGCACTCTGCGGTGAAGGAAGATCCTCCAAATCAGGAGTGCCAAGCCGTCTCTTCTGGCCAACCTGCGGGGCATTCGAGGTAGCTGTGATAATAATCGCGTGTCAAACGCGTGTTTTGAGATAGGCTGAACTAACACTCGCCATCGTCGTTCCATGGCCTATCTGCCCGAGGGAAGAAAGAGCTGGATATTCTACGGATGAGCTTGTACATCGTGCGGGAGAATGTGAGGTCGATGTGGGCGCCCCTCACTGAGATGAATTGAAGGACAAATTTGATGTTGTTTGTCCACCACCGGCCTTTCAAACTCAGACACAATTCCCCGGGTCCCGGACAATGTCCGTCTTTTTCCTCTCCTTTGCATTGTATTTCTTCACCATCATCTCTAAACAATGTCGCTTAGTCTATCATCGTAGCCTTGAGGCTTTTCATCTTTGTCTAAAATTTCTAGAATTTTAACCGAATTTCCAGAGGGATTAGATCTAGCGCCAGTAAACAGTCGTTTAGATAAGATAACTGAACCACGATCGAATTTTGATCGATAACCCAAAAAGGAGTGGGATACTCATAATTTATTGCTGTGCTCAAAAGAGTCATCGCTATAGCCCGCCCTCACTATCTTATTCTCTTACCACCACCGGAAAGCATCATGACACTCGACGTGCTGCATTTCATCGACAACAAGGGCGGAAATGCCAAAGAGATCCGCGAATCGCAGAAGAAACGAGGCCTCTCGGTCGAGCTGGTCGACGAGGTTATCCAGATGTATGCGGATTGGGTGAAGAGTACGTCGAACAACTATCATAGCTTTGCGTGTAATCGTTGACATCGAGCTTTTAGTGGATTTTGATGCGAATAACATCAGCAAGCAGGTGAACGCCGTACAGAAAGAAATCGGCTTAAAGAAGAAGGTGCTTTCCTTCTCCCTTGGAGACCACCATATGGACTTAGATTGACGTGCAGGCGAAAGAAAATGCGGACGAATTGGTAGCGAAGAAGAAAGAATTGGATGATTTGGTTATCGCAAAGCGAGCTGAGGCGAAAGAGTTTGAGGCGAAGATGCGTCAAAAAGCTTCGACGGTCGGCAACATCGTTGGCAAAGACGCGCCAATCAGCTTGACAGAGGTGAATGTTCCATTAATAAACTCGATGCATGACCGCTAACTTTTGGAATAGGATGATAACCAGACGCTACGAACATGGCACCCTGAGGGACCAAATGGCCTAGTGCAGAAAAAGGCGGATATTATGCCTCATCACGAGGTACTCCTCCGTCTTGATGCAATGGACCTTGAACGAGGTGAGAAAAAGCAGCCCATTTGTTGCACAGCACACTATAACCAGATGGATTGGCAGGAGCGAAAATCGCTGGACACAGAGGATACTTCCTCACTAATGACGGTATCGATCTTAACCAGGCCCTCATCACATATGGTCTCCATTTCCTTCGGAAAAAAGGCTGCAAGAACATTCAGCCCCCATTTATGATGAACAAGGATATGATGGCCAAGACAGCACAACTAGACCAATTCGACGAGGAGCTGTATAAAGTGCGTTCACCATTCAAACATATCCGCTTCGTATCTCTCTGACGGTCAACACAGGTAATCGCAGACGACGACGAAAAATACCTCATCGCCACTTCAGAGCAACCTATCTCGGCCTATCATTCGGGTGAATGGTTTGAGTCGCCCGACGCCCAGCTTCCCCTCAAATACGCCGGTTATTCCACCTGTTTCCGCAAAGAGGCAGGTTCGGCAGGTCGCGATATGTGGGGCATTTTCCGTGTCCACCAGTTTGAAAAGGTCGAGCAGTTCGCTATCACTGCGCCAGAGAAGAGCTGGGAGATGTTTGATCAGATGATCGGTACCGCGGAGGAGTTCTATCAGAGCTTGGGAATCCCTTATCGTGTGGTTGCGATCGTGTCGGGCGCGCTGAACTTGGCGGCATCGCAGAAATATGATTTGGAGGCGTGGTTCCCTTTCCAGGGAGCATACAAGGAGTTGGTCTCGTGTTCAAATTGCACGGATTATCGTAAGTACCTTATTCAATTGGGTTTCGCGCTGTCGTAACTTCCTTGTATACAGAGAGCCGAAGGCTTGAGATTCGTTGTGGTCTTAAGACTAAGGATCAGGCGCGTAAGGTATACGTCCACATGCTGAACGGTACTCTTTGTGCTACCGAGCGTGCGCTTTGCTGTCTCGTCGAGAACTATCAGACCCCCGAGGTACGTCCTACGCCCGCTATATCTAATTTTACACGACTTACAAGTATCTTTGTAGGGCCTTGTCATCCCAGAGGTCCTCCGTCCCTATATGCAGGGCCGTGAATTCTTGCCTTGGGTTAAGGAGTTGCCGAAGAATCTCCAGAGGAAACAAGCATAAAGTAGTCACAACATAGACACAAAGTTCAGTTTGGGACGAAGTTGTAAGACATTGATTTATTCCATGGCTCCAGGGTGTAAAGGTTTTGCGGCAAATAGGCTACTGAGTGATATCTCAATTTACGGGGAAACATACCAGCAGTTGCTAGCATGGAACCTTGACAGTGGCATTCTCTACCGAGGTCGAGGCTAGAAAGGCGAAGCCCATGCTAGCTATTTGCCTGCTAACCCTAAGAATATCCAACCGCCCCAACCCTACTTGAACAATTGTTGTTCCCTGAAGTCGACAATCAGATTTTCCGATTTGTACTATGATACATCGCCTGAACTTACGCAAAGGTCCAGAGGTTCTGTGGGTTGTTGTACGTATCCTTTGTGTACGCAAAGCGGACTGCGAGAAGACATTATATCAGTCGTAGTAATGTATGTTATAAAGAATGGAATTTTACACTGAGGCAGTTCAGACTTATATGCTGTGTAACGGTGTTGTCAGATATTCCGAGCGATCCGGAGAATACAGTGCTTACCAATAGGGATGTTTTCATTGAAGAAACTCCAGGCTAGAACGCAATCATGTTTGTTCAAAGAAGGATAAATGTACTAGTCATTGTGGTAAACTTACCGGTCCGCCAGTTGTGACTGAAGCAAAGCATTTAAGGAGCAGCGAATAAACATAAAAATTCCAGACTTACCGCATGTTCGAGTTCACAAGCCTTTCATGTGGTGTGGTGAAGTTCAGTATCTCTGTAACAGATGAAATAAGCTTACAGATCGGGAGGGGCCAATGGATCCTGTTGATATAAATGACTGTGTATAAGCGAATTCTTGGGAATATTGGTAGGTGGGGACTAACACTGTCAACGCCGGCAGTCTTGATTTCGTCATCCAAATCTGTCCATTCCAGAACTTGGTTTCCAGCCATACCTATAAACCCGGCCACAGCGTTAGAGGATACGGATATTGATCAGACTGTTGCGGCGCTTCATACCTTTGTACTCCATTTGCAAGCCAGGTTTCCCTCCGAATATTGCAACCTTGGTATTGTGACGCTCAAACATCAAAGTGCTGAACATTGCACAAGTGGAAGCACAGTTGGCATTGCCAACTGTACATTGAATATATGAGTTATGTGTTGGTCACATTGGCCGAAATAGACCAGAAAACAGCACAAACCAATTGCAACATTGCTGCGAGGGAGAAGTCAGCAAAATGCATGAGATTTAGATGATTTAGTTCACGAACTTGAGATTGAAAGGTGGGGTCGTTGGCGTCTCAACAATAAACTCCAAAGCACAAGTGTCCTAAATATGCAGATATATGAATAGGGGAAAATATCGAGAATAGATAATTGGACTAACGAGGAAACGCTGAGAGTTCTGGGAAGTCACCCCGTTAACCTTGAAAGGCACGCTGGGATTGTTATAATTATGCGACGCGGGTTCCTCCGTATTGTTAAGGAATGCCCCTTGCAAGTCAATCTCAGCATCTAAGACGGCGTATTGAGAGAAGTGAGCATACAATTGTCGGCAGTGTAGAATGTCAGATCCTCATTTAGTCCTAGCGCAATGTCGGCCGCCAAAATCTTCTGTGCAAGTGGATTGGCGCGATTAATCGATTGAAAGCCTCTATATGGCTGGTGTGAGTTGTTCTTCAAAAAGGATCGTTTCCGGATTGAGAACTTACGGGTTACCGATGCTAGAGCCTGTAAAGCGTGAGCCACTGGGACGATATCAATGATACAGAGAGGGTATTACCTGCGAGATATTGGTGAAGGAATTGGCCAAGGCACACAAAGCCTCCTCCGTTGTTCGTCAGATCAATGAGAAGATGCGTGAGACCAGATGCCTGGAATTGTTTGATAGCTGCATCTGTATCAGTCTGGAACTGATTGAAATCTCCTTCAAAAGATCCAACAAACATCTATAAGAGGACAGTAAATACAATTATACCCACGAAGGCCGCATTCACTCACAACTCCAGTCTTTTTACTTGGAAGGATGAACGATTTGATGACACCAGTGCTACCATTAGCAGGCGGCAAGGTCGGAAGGAACGGACTAGGAAGTCCAACGGCATTGCTAGGCGCGATATCAATGATGGACGCACGAGCCATCTTACGTCTAGGAAGCTGTCTTTTCCGTTGATTTTCAGCAGCCTTGAGATCGACGCCATTGGTCTCATCGTTGGCTGCGCAGTTGGCTGTCCAGCTATCTCCATCCTGTAAGCGAAAATGACATGGACAGGAGACAGAGAACTGACAAAGAGGCTTGATCGGTAAAGGGTGCGCCCAAATAATCGGCCAGATAAGGAACTGTGACTACTTCGGCCTTCGTGGAGTTTACAGGGATGAGTTTGAAGGTGAGAGAGTCTCTGTCGGGGAATGCAGGGCCGCCGATGTCTCCGAATCGCTGGGAGAAGTCTGTGTCAACTATACGATAGCTGCTGAATACGCTGTTGACGCGGACGCCATGATCCAAGTAGTTGCCAGACTCGGTGCTTGCAATCAAATCGGCATACGAATAGGCATCCATTCCTGCGATTTCCAGTACACGGGCGCCCGCCAACCGCTGCCAGTCAAAGCCAATAGACTCGAAGAAGTCGGTGAATTCGGTGCCCACCAATGGAATTAGGTCGGTAGAATCAGGCGCGACGAATACACTTTGAACACCATTCTCTTCCAGCGTGACCACGGGAGCGGGAAGAAGGTTCTGGAAACTGGTATAGCAATTGGGGAACCAGCCTATCAATATTGCGCAGTATCAGTCAACAATTTGACAGGCGGATAAGGACAATGAGCTCACGTGTATGCCCGTCGTTCAGCTTTGTCGTAAAGTTATAGACAGCTCTGTTGAAATCATAGTCCGTCTGAGCGCAAAGTTCAGTGCAAACTCATCCTGGATAACATCGTGAAAAAAGGAACCTCAAATTTCGTGCTATTAATCCGCGCGATTTCTGCGCGAATATTTGCCGTGGATTCTTGGAATGGAGGAGGCGAATCCAGGTAAAAGTCTTCAAACGTGTAGAAATCGAAAACGCCTGCGATATTGGCAATCACGTTTTGCCTCAAAGTCTCGTTAAATGGGAAGGACTTCAAGCATGCTAAAGCTTTGGAGGGGACCGAGAAAGCCTGGTTTGCGATAGCAGCGCACGGGTCGGCTCGAGGAACGACGGCAGCAGCGTTGGTCAGGGCTGGAACGAGGACAGCCAATGCGACAAGACTTGTAGCCAGCATGGTGCTCAGAGGAATACCAGCGAGGAGTGTATCACTTCTCGACGGCACACCTCCACCACTGGCATCAGGTACTTATATACATCCTCTTAATCGGTTGATGCGGCCATAGGACCGGTGTGAGAAGGTAGTAAGACTGGATGTGCAAAACGTACCGTGTCAGAGAAATTCCGCCCGACGAATCGGTACCACCGTTTCTATTACTTTATGTGGACGGCCGTCGAGCTGAGAATGGGAGTCTGGTCAAGACATTTGGCAGGCGGTCCATGTGCCCTGCAAGGAATAACCACGGTATGCACCACATGGCTGAAGATGGCTGACCGCATCGTGAGGGCTCCTCGGCTGCTGTCCTAAACGATAACATGAGAAGAACAACAACTGCCTGGACAGGCACAACGACCTGCTGCAAATGTTCATCGCCGTCAGAACACAAACTGTTGGCGTCTAATCTGTAACCGAAATTGATTCAAACATGCATCATGTCTGTTCACACAACAGTAGAATGTAGAGTTGAAGAGGCAGAATTAGTTCTGGTTTGACGGCGAGGGACAACTACAATAATAATAGAATCCATCCTGCCGAGCAATATATACTGCAGCGCTATGCAAAGGAAACAAATAAAACATGCTTGGAATGATGAGATACAGGACGAGATGCGAATGCAAAGGTGGAGAGCAAAGGGTAACTTGGGCTGACAACAGGGGTATGGACGAATACATAAGACGGGGGAGCTATGAAACAGTCTAATTGAGATAGCCGCGGCATTTGGCAGATCCACAAAGACAGGGAATTTTATCTTGTTCGATAGGGAAATGATAGTCTGTGTAATTTGGTCAACAACGTTTTCGCAAAGTACATGAACAGGCTAAATCCCTCACCATAAGTTATTTCGCTTCCGAGCTCGATATCCTGCTTGGCGTAGATGACGATCTTCTTCTCGCCATTGATCGTGATAATCTTCGCTGTGCAATTGGGATCACAGGAGTGGTTGATCAATCGTCTGTGGCCGATCATTTAGCATCGCACCCAGTAAAATAAACCAGGGACAAAACATACCCAAGGTTCCCCTTCTTCGTTGCATCCACCACAAGATCTTCATCAATTCGGAAAAGGTAACTGCTTCCGATACCCTGTCGCTCATACGCCTTCTCGCGCTTGTCGGCAACCTGAGCGCGAATGACTTCGCCCACGTACTCGATGACCATCTCTCCTCTCGAGATCTTCTCCATAGCGTAGAGACCCCAGTCATGGATGGGAGATCGAGCGAAGCGAAGGTGCTTCTTGCGAGTTTGCAGCTGATTGAACTTGACCAACTCCGTCGCAGCCGTTTCGCCCTTTGAAAGAGCCATCGCGAGCTGCACTTGATTGATCTCTTCAAGACCCTGAGCACGTCTTCTCGCATTAGCACGATTCGACCTAGAAGAAGTCACGTTCTGCGGTTGAGGGGGTTCTTCTTCCACTGCGGTCTCGTTTGCAGTCGCCCGAGTTGCATATTGAGCAACGTACGCAGACTTCTCTGCGTGCGAGATCTTGTAATAGCCTTCCGTACGCGCAGACCCAGTGACATGGATTCGGAAAGGACGTGGCGAATCGGGATCCAGTTGGTCATCAGCACCCTTTGTTGGCGAAGGGGAACGAGGAATTGTTGAAAGTCCGGACAGAGCCAATCTAGTAAAGAACATGTCTTCATCGTCATCACATACACCCGCTTGCTGTGGATCGACGACAGGTAGAGGGGTCGGACTTCGGCGTTTCTGCCGTTGGGGCGAAGGTGGCAGAGAGATTGGCCTTTCATACTCAGGGGTGATATGTACCTGAGTCACGGCTGGAACATCGAAATCTGAATCATCGGGAAGGACTTCGTGAATTAGCTCGTCGATAGTGGTAGGTGCATCTCTACGATTGTTCTTTTTCTTGGAGGTCTTCTTCGACTTCTTCCTCTGCGGGACAAAGAAGTCATCCTCTATTGGCTCGATGATCTTCTTCGCTTTCTTTGCAGGAGGCTCCTCTACTAGGCTAACCACGGATGGTGATCTCTTCAGTGGAGATATGTCACGCGTGATAGTGATGACAGGAGTAGGAGCAGGAATCTCGTCTTCAGACTCAATATCCTCGTCCAATACCCTCTTGGGTGGCGCTTTCCTGGCTTTTTTCTTGGGTGGCTCCTCTGCCTCTAACTCTTGCTTGAACTCAACCACTATCACAGGAGGATCCACCGAGGGTGATGCTTCACGAAGCTCTGAAGGCCTCGCTTCTTCTCTGGCGCGCTTTTTCTGCTTGCGAAATGACAGCCCCTTCAAACCGGCGAAAAGTAACCCTGCCCTTTGCAATGGATCCCCCTCGCCCTCCACACCGATTTGATCCTGCACATGCATAGCCCCATCTGACGAGCCTCCTTTATCCCCTTTCTTCGCTTTCTCCTCAGCAATGAGACGACGCAACTCGCTCCCAACCACCCGCTCTACTATGTCTCTCTCCAAGGAGGCCTTCAGGTCTCGCATTATGATCTTCTCCGCCTGTTCAATTAGCTCGGAGTCGTTCCAGCGAACTTTTGGAGCGATCGAAGGGAATGTAGGTGCCAAGTGCACTGCGATGTTTACAGAATGATGGGCAAGCGTCCGCGTACTTAGCACCATAGCGGCACGACGTGCTGAATCGCTTTTCTGAAATGTGACATACCAGCCGGCATGGTCTTGCAATACCTGCCAATCAATGTCAGCAATGAGAACACATAACCATCCCGAAAATCGCATGTGGGGACAAGCATATAGCAATCATGTTAATACTCACCTTGTCCACATAAAACCCTTCAAAGAACTGCCGGACATCCTCTTCCCTCACAGCACCACCCAACTGACTTCCACCACCATCAATCGTGACATAATCAAGACCATTCTTCGCAAGTTCCTCCACCACAATGTTGTGTTCCCTTTGCCTAGCAGACTTGGAAAAGGTCCCTGGTCTGCGAGAGATAGGTGATGGTGATCTCGACGCTGGAAGCGGGGAGTCTTGATCGTCTCGCTCACCGCGGTAGGGTGGTCGTGGTCGCCGACCACGCCCAAGAGGAGACGAGGAACGCCAATTTGATGACGCCGACTGGTAACGTGAGCTATAACGACCAACGGGTGCCCTAGAGGCGCGGGCCTGGAGAAGCGCTTCTGGTGGTCGGCGGACGCGTGCAGGTCCGTGAGCGGACGCCTCCTGTGGATTGTAGAGAATGTCGCCATTCAGCTTGCCGTTTATGGATGTGCTAGCAGTAAGGGGGGAGTGATTGGAAACGCGCGATGAGCCATGAGGTCTGAACGGGACGCCGGGCGGTAATCGATTGCTGGTGCCATTCAGCATTTGTTCTACACGAATCGCCTCTGCCACGAGCACTGGGTGTCGTGGCAGTCGAGGCCCGACCCCCCTCACTGCCGAGTCAACCCATCCATAATCGCTTGTACTGGTCGTGGGTGTGTTCTTCGATGCTGTCAAACTCGCCTCCTTCTTTCTCTCCTCTTCTTTCCGTTTCCTCTCCTCTCGCTCCTTCCTCCGTTTCCGGACCTCCAACTCCTTCATCACCGCCTGCAACTTCTTCCCCTCACCATCAAAAACCACTTTCAGCTCCTCACCCTCAACGATAGTAACCCGCTTACCGATACCCGTCGATTCCCGCAACCCATGCTCCTTGGCCAAACATCTTTTCGCTTCTTCATGAGAGCTGAACCTGATGAGAACAATCCCAAGGGTGGCACCATTGGCTTTGTTGATCTGAGGCTCGAATGATACGATGGTACCGTACGACGAAAAGTGATTGCGTATCTGGATATTTGGCGTAAGTGGAGATATGTTCATGATCAACACAGCAGTGGCGGGTGCTGGGCCTGCTGAATGGTCATCGTACTAGGTAGAGGAATTAAACAGTCAATAAAATGCAACGACCAAAGAAATTTTAGTTTACCTCGTATTTAACCTGCAAAAACTCGGTTCGTTGTGACCTAGACGAGTGTTGGGGTCGTTTGACTTTCGGGTCCTTGCGGGGATCCTCTGGCTGCGGCAATGATTCTCTTTCTCCAACCTCTCCATTATACCTGAACAGCAGTTCTTTACCCTTCGCTTTTCCCTTGACACGATCGGGGGCAGACTCTCGTACAGACTCGATTAGGGAACGGTATTTCCCATCACGATCTTTATCCAGCGACGGATCGAAGATCACTTTAAAGTTTTTACCCTCCGGATATTCCGATTGCGCAGGAGGCCATGATGGCAAAGGAGGCAAGGAATATAATTGCGGTGGAGGAGGGGGTGGTGGTTCTACTGGTGGCGGCGGAGGTTGTGGACTCGGCGGTCGAGTGGGCGGCTTAGGCGCATGTTCAAGCGATACTAGTGGCCGCGAACTCCGTGGTCCTGACGGAGGTAGTCGCGTAGCAGACCCAAACGAAATGGGTTGAATAGTAAAAGGCGAGGGCGGTGCAGGTGAAGAGGAAGAGGAAGGTGCCGGAGGTGGTGGTAGATCAGGAGGACCCGGGACCGATGGTGGTGGTCCCGAAGGAGGTGGGGGAGGTGGGGGATCCGATGAGGGTGGAGGCGGTGGAGGCGCTTCGAAAGATGGTGGTGGTGGCGGGGGTGGTGTGCTCGATGGCGGCGGAGGCGGTGGTGGTTCCGTTGTTGGTTGAGGTGGTGGCGGTCGTAATCTAAAAGAAACGGCTGGTGCTCTCGGATTGAGGCCTACGCTCTGGCCGTTGACCGAGGGGGGACCCGCTGCAACATTTCGTGGTAGAGCGCCTGCTCCATTGACTTGTGCACCAAGTTGTACTTGAGATGCTGGAAGCTGAAATTTAACGGCAATAAGCTTACTCTGCCTGTAAAACCTAGTAAACGACCATTACTCCACTTGAACTGCCTGCTCCGCTTGAGGTGCTGCCGGGCTGATTGGGCCAATTATTGTCGACCGATTTACCCTTGTGCGAGAACCGGGCGCTTGGTCCTGTGGGCGGTGCTGGTGCTCCTGCTGAGCCTGCAGGGGGCGAACCGTGCCCATTCACGTAGGGCTTAGGCGGCGATCCTTTCGGTGGGATGTGAGCAGGTACATGTCGGCTGCTGAGACTTCTCGGTCCCGTTGGAGGCGCTGCTCCTAATCTCGACGAGCTCGGCGCGTTTGGTGGCTGAGCGACGGATGCTGAAGAGCCTGCGACTAACGAGTTCAGCAAAGCTCGAGGTGCTCTAGGCGGTGCCTTTCCAGACATCACCAGGCGGGGCAAGGCAGAGGAATGCAGAAAGAAAAGAAGAATAAAGAGGTGGTGGTGGTTGGCAAGAGACTTGTTGAGCGTGGGCGCGGCATGAACATCGGTCAATTTGCACGCTCGTAAAAGTTCGAATTTTCGTATATTCAACGACGACACTCAAGGTGTGACCAGCAAACGGTATGCTAGCTAAGGTTGCGAGTATAACTGCGTTCTTTTTTGTTCTGGCTTGGACCTCAAGAAACCTCAAGAATATCGGCCCAATTATCTCCACTCACGGACAACAACAATTTATATGCAAATCAGCCTTCACAATCTGCCTCATCCAGCCCTGCTCATCCTAGCATCGCGTTATACACTCTAATCCCTCAGAACAATCGCCCAACGTCTCATTCTTCCCCCAAACCAACTTCATACATAAGACGCTCCAATTTTATGGAAAAGGGTCTCGGAGAGCGGAAAATTGTCGCTTCTGTGTCACTGAAGGGCCATCCTGTCCTGCGCCATCTTCTCTGTAGCAAAGGCTGGTTTGCGGAGCTTTGACAGTATATGGCCCCTGCAAACGTCTAGAGGAAGGCGAGAGGTAGACAGACAAGGACAAAGTCGACCGGTCGCATGGGAAGAGTCATGCAAAAGGCGTGGGCGCTGGCACAATTGTCCACGTGGACTATAGTCGGAGACTCGGAGATAGCCGTATTTAGCGCTTGCTCTGGAGTCAAGCGCTCGAGTGCTATTGTTCTTTGAGCCGACAGGCCCCCGGCATATTGCCTTATACATCCGATCAAGCGCCCCGCCTTTTTGACCCCGCCGGAGGCCCAACCTACGATCCCCAGAGTGGGTATTTGGCCGAAATTGCGGTCTTTCTCCGATCCTATACCTGGTATAAATGGCCTCCATGGGCGAAGGTCCAATCAGATATTGGCTATTTTGACCGATCCCGGCTGCTGAGCCGAAAGCTTTCACCATGATCAAACTTCGACTGTCATTCAATATTCAACTTTCAGTACTTATTGGACCCAGAACTACTATTGGGTTCGGCCTCAGTCCCGGAGCAGCATTTGAACTCAGTAAGTGTGGTGTCAACAGGCAAGTCAAGTGCTACTACAATATTGCCTTGAAGGTTTCTGATAGCAGCACTGTCACATGGGTGGGAACGTTTGGGGTGTAGTCTCTGGAGTATTTGCGGCAATTTCGATGCTTAAGATTTTTTTTCGTGATTTTTATTGATTTTTACTGATTTTTAGGGCATATATCATGTTTTGGCTATTTCTAGGACGTTTGCAGTGGCTATTTTGGCCGGAAATCCGGGATTTGGGATCGGACGTGTAAGGGAATATGCCGGGGGCCTGAGCCGACGTGTTCCAATTCCGAATCCCGGATTTCCGGCCAAAATAGCCACCCTCCTCAATACCATGCATATACGCCCCGAAACTCATCATACACCCTCCTTGTGGTCCTAAACACTGGATATCTGTGGGGATTTTTAGCTAGAATAAAACTTGAAAATAAGTTGAAAACAGTATAAACTTTATTCATGATTTTCAATATAAAATTTTGGTAAAAATTCACAAGAACTTTCTAGTTTAATATGATGATATTTTGTGATAAATCTAAGATATTTTTGACTCAAAATATGCTTTAAATTTTGTCTTAGCTTGTCTACCCTAAAATCTTATTACAACTTTAGCAAAATCTATCAAATTAATGTTTTGATCAGATTTCCTTCAGTTTTTACAAACATCTTGCACAAGAAAAGTATAGACAAAATTTAAAGCATATTTTGAGTCAAAAATATCTTAGATTTGTCACAAAATATCATCAGATAAAATCAGGAAGTTTTTCTGAATTTTTACCAGAATTTTATATTGAAAATTATGAATAAAGTTTATACTCT
>MLYV02000606.1:0-46944 GCA_001913855.2 Hermanssonia centrifuga | reverse complement strand
TGGGTTTAGGTATGAGCCTCCATAATTGCAAGTCAATGCAGCGTGCTGACTTCACATCCTTGCGACAGGGTATCCATATATGCGCCTATTATTGTATGATATCAGTAGTTACACTAGCTATGATTATTTGTATTGTAAATGCTGCTAAAATAAAATAAAATAAAATATATATTACTATCATATGGTCGGTCTGAATGATTGTATGAAGTGAAAATATGACTACTGATCTAATATACATTATGTGGTATTGCGAAGCTTGTATACCCTCACAAGGTCCAACAGGATTCTCTGCCTTATATGACTCACAATTATCCCGAACATCACAAACCTGACATGCTCGATATCTTATATCATATGAGCACAACTGATAGGTATTATCTTGTATTCAAAATGATGTTTATATGGTCTTACCTCAAATTGTAAAGAAATGTTTATTTTGCTGATGCGAGTGACGCCGACAACTTGTAATTTCGCGATGATGATTCCGACGACTTGTTTTGTTCATTCGCTGCCAGGACATTGGACTCGGAATGCACGCTTGGAGAAAAACCGAGCGAAAGTAGCATCGCTTCAAACGACACGTCAAATTCACAGCTCAAGCTCAAGCCTTGTGCTCATTCCCTGGTTTGCATAAGACCATTCTCCTGTTGTTTAGTCAGCCGCGAAACTTATTGAACGGCACTAGAAGAGTCTTCGGAGTATACAGTTGTCTTCCATCAAACAACTTGAACTTCGGTCACGATAAATTGATTTGAACAGTGGATACAATACAGGAGATATATTCGGACCGTGTATCACTTCCGAATCTTCGTCCTATAGCAGTACAGGTGCCTCAATCCTTGATGACATGAACCTACTTGATTGTAGCTGAGGTGCTTTCGCATGGATCGTAGGTAAGTCAGACCAATATATCTGAAACACTATGAAAACATTCTTACCGAGGAATTGGGTTTCGGTTCTCTCAGCAAGCCACGTAGGCAGAACGGATGGCCGTTTGTCCTGCTACGAAGCACAAGTCTCCGTATGCTTGTCCGACCTGAGCACTCTCGGCACAAGCATCCTAAAAGGTACGATAATTTTTGTTAGCCGAAGAGAGATGTTCTCTAAATACCGCAGTGACACACCTCATTGTAGATGTCCACGCGATTACCGCTACCAAGTCCCGAAAATTGTACTGCATACCAGTCTGCAGAAGAAGAATCCTGATCAGGGGGGCAAATTCCAAAGACAAATTTGCAGTGCTCTTACCAAGGGGAGGGTCAATGCAGGAGTTGCAAGCAACATTCTGATAGTCCTGGGAGGCACCGCCTGCGCAACTGCGGGTGGTGTAGAACTGAAGCTCTGCGCAGTTTACAACGGCGGCGGCAGCCAGAACGGCGAAGGCGACGAAGGATTGCTTGAAGGACATGTTGGCAAGGTGAGTTCTGTTGGAAATTGACAAAGGCGATATAGCTGAAAGTGATATGTTTACTCTGAAGGTGAGGAAATAGCTGCTAAACAGAAGAGTGTTTGCAGACGAGCCTTTTATACAATATTCCGGTGAGCCCTAAATGTTCTAATTGCGCAGACTCTGCTGTGCTTTGGTTTCCTGCCGATGGCCATGGCTATCGGGTGGAGTACAGTAAGATATGCGCTGATAAAAATGAAGAAATATGAAGGTCTATCTGCTTACACTCCACCGTTTTTGAGACAACGACTCATCTCTCTAGCGTATTTCACACAGCCACTTTTGGTCTGGCCGATGATGGACGGGGCGCGAGAAAATGCATTTGCAAAGTGCATACGGCATTCTGCGATCCCTATAGTGAGCATATCAATCTAAAGAACGTTCTTTGCTCTTACACGGAACACCTTACAGAGCTCGGATAAGTTATGCAAGTAAATATCGGGGAACGTTTGCTGTCGAAGACCTTTACTGCCAGTCTACAGGGATGTGCACTGCTGAAGCTAGTCAGCGTCCGGTCGGGAATTAGATGGGAAGCTGGTGTCTGGGGTAAGCAATGCGTTGATGTCAATGCATCGCTAAAACCAGAGGTCTAATTCGAATTAACGAGATGAAATTAGGCCCTAATTGATGAGGGGGACCCATTATGAACTTGATTGGTGGGTTGACTGCGGCAATGCCAAGACGCGACGGCCGACATCATGATATGGTCTTGCCATGTGGCAGTTTTCGTAGAGTCTGTTCACCATTGCCATACGGAGTCTTCTCGTATTTTGAGGTGTTGCCCGACAGTGCAACAGCTGTATCAAAAGACATGGTAAGTAAGTGCTTCAAATTGTCGCTCGGCCTGCGCAGCTGATTCTTCTCGTGTCCCCCCACATCACAGCCCGAGAATTTCTCTACCCTAGAAACAATTTTGACTCTTTGCTCCGCATCATGATGAATGGTACGACCCGACTTCAAGTTGACTTGTCATATGCAAATATATTGCTTCTGGCGGTGCCGATTGGAGCCATCTCTGATGGCGGGAGGCATTGCACTGTTAGCGCCGGCGCTAACAATGTCACGATGTCAGACATGTGCAAGGCTGGTCATTCATCATATACCAGTCTTACTTTTAACGCTTATTCTCTGCTTATTTTTACGTACTTTATTTAGGCTCGTGATTAAATATTGCGGGGCCCGGTGGTGAAGTGCTACTGTAGTGAGTCATCTTTGGAGAAGGGATACGCATAACATTGATACAACTTACATGAGTCCTAACGTACATGCAGGCATTCCGCGACAGATGGGGCGCGACAGTGCAATGTCTCTGCATATATCATCCATCAATGATAAGTTGATCGATAATGGTGCACGTTGGGTGCCACGCACCGATGAAACGAGCCCTCTGGGTCATCTTGGCTACTAATAACTTAAACCGCCGCCTTGTTCGGACCACCCACCGCATGCGGAACGTAAGGGCCCCACCTAGCAACATTCGGTATGTCAACGCGGGGCAAACATGTGTAGTTCGTATGCACCAAAACATCGAGTCTTCCTAAATCATATGCTGAGGATCATTCTCAGGTATCCACAGGCCCTGTGACTATCTATGTCTAGTATGATCCCTCTGAGAAAATTACAGCCTCAAAGCCTACGTTGGTATGCCTTACATCATGAACTTGAAATTCTCGTTTGATGTCAGTATTCGATTGCATAGGGCACTTTGTGGTCGTTGTACCAACTGTGCGAATCGTTGAACTCTGGAATCTTGGAATCTCTCCCGACCTCACAAATATAGCCGGCATGACCTCGACCTACGCCTGACGTTGTTCCAATTCAGTGAATCTCCCCATTCAATGTTACGAGGGCTGTGGGAGGCCCTGTATCTGCGACGCTGCCCTGCAGAAAAGCGGCAATTGATCAAAAAAAAACATGTTAGATTCCCTACCAGTCATACCACTTTATCCCTCCCTAGAATCCGGGAGTCCTTTCTGAGGCTCGGATTTTCGAACAGAGAAGCACTCCATGGACCGAGGGTTGGCAATTTCCACCTTGCGGCCTATGTACTTTCAGATTATCACTTTCCGATGAAGATATTGTGTGGTAAGTCGTGATACTCATCCTTCAAGTCTCCATCCAGTCTCACTCTCAGACATCGTCAATTTAATATATTTGAATATTGTGATAAATCATCGTGAAGTTGAAGTACGAAAGAGGTAATGGTACGCCTTCCTCGGCAACCTCGGATCATAAATGATTGATCCGCCACCGCGGCACTCCGCGCCCGGCGCGCTTTCCTTTTTTCAACACTAGACTCGCTGGTGGCATTCAACTCCTTCCTACACAGTTTGACATCTCTGAAGATATGATATACACGCGTATCCTGACGATTTACTTACATACAACGTGCCGACACTGATATGTGAGCTTCAAAATTGCTGCCTCACACTCGAAGTTGCCAAAGATGACTTGAACAGAGGTCAGGAGTTTAGAAAGCATATTCTGAAGGGTTATGCTCCTGGTACCAGAACAGTTAACTGATAAGCTTTTATACAGAATGCTCATATCATGCGATCCGTCTTCCCTGACGAATCGCATATATTTACCAATTCTGAAGATTTTCTGTCATGATTCGCGCCCATCGGACTCGGAGAATGGTCACACTTATACGCTCAGCCCCTGGCTTTCGCGACATGCAATTCCGACCCATACGGACTCGAAACCCAAAACTGAAAGAGCTTGGCTATTTTCTTACGTCATTCAAATGACACCCTTTATTGGTGCCATCCTTCGCATTAGCTGTGAAGCCTATGGTTGGCACTGGCAATTATGACGAATAGACTCCTATGGAGTAGTCCAGGCCTTCAAGCTTCAAGCTGTAGTCTGTGACGAGGATAGTCGCCATTTGACTTCCTCTATACACTTCGCTCTGAGTTGACCTCACTGGTACGCCAATCATTTGACCATATTATCCTTGTTGATCGTACAATCCCTTTTGATCGCATTTGTCAAAGTTATTGACCCACATCATCTCTGCACGTGTTGCTATAGGTTGCGCCCCACTTCTTGCGCCAGTGTATTTTAGGCAATCACACCTTTATCATGCTTCGCATACTTTTCCAAAGAATGCCTTCATTTATACTGAATCATATATAAGGGTTCCTCCTGCAGGTCGAATCTATTCCCTCAATAATGGATACGCCTTTGCTCGTCATATCCCTCCTTCCAAAGTGGTCAGCGTCCTCCGCATCGTCTACGTTGACGAACCTCAGCTTCCTCTTATTCACTTGCTACGTCCTGTGGCTAATTTTTTCCTATCTATCTCGGATTAAACCTCTCCCCAACAGTCTTGCAAATGTAAGAGGACCGAATACGGGATCAGCTTGGCGAGGTGAACGGCTCTATTAGTATCAGTCTCTTTATGACCCGGGGCAGAAGGCCAATATGCGATATCATCGCTCTCACTCCATGCCACGGTGTAGATGAAATGCTAACCGGATCGTGAACAGGAAACATACCTCAACTTTTTGCACGGCATAGCTGGGCTTTCCAAAATGGACTTGGGGGGACATATGGAATGGCCGTGAAGTTGACTAGTCTGTTCGGAGTATGTCCTTCTCCATTCGACCAAACTCGCGGCCCTCGCGCGTTACCTCAACTAACGTGGAGATCGAATCAATAGAAACCGGCTCTTTACGTTTTCGACCCCACCGCACTGTATCATATTGTAATCAAAGACCAACAAGTGTATGAGAGAACCCGGTTCCAAGTCGCGTAGGTCTACTTCTCTTTGCTCCTGTGGACTAGCGCACTTACCTCGCTTAACTGAATGCTCGATGTAGGCTGGCCAAGCTTGTTTTTGGAGATAGTCTTCTTGGCACCCTTGGTACGTCTCCTATGCTAATGCGTCCGATTTCAGTTATAATATATTCCCTTGATTCTCCCCCTTTGGGAACCTTGCACTTTGATTGATATACTGTATGTAAAACTCAGGTGGTACTCATCGCCGGCAACGCAAGATGTAAGCCTTCTCTGTTTTCTAACATATATTTCGTTGATGTCTGCTCTATTAACTGCCGTTAGATTAAACCCGGCATTCTCTATCTTGCATATGAGACACATGACGCCTATATTCTACCAAACTATTCATCGAGTATGTCTCTCCAATTTACCGATCCCTGCGCTTACATGTCATCCACTTCTTACAAATACATTCAGCTCCGAGAAGCCATTCAGCTCGAAATCAGCCAATCCCCTAGTAGAAATAGAGAAACTGGTGTTGAAATTGACGTTTTGAGCTGGATGGGCCGCGTCGCGCTAGAATTGATTGGACAAGGTGGACTTGGATACTCATTTGATCCCCTCGTGAAGACCGAGCACAATGCTTTTGGCGAGGCATTAAAGGATGTTTTGTTCGTACTCATCCACATAACCTGGCCATATTGACTCACGGAATGCGCCATTCAACAGTCCCACCGTGGGCCGATGCACGACCTACCGCTTCCTCTGCCACCACGCCAATAAATTCGGTCCACCTCGCCTGCGCAGAATATTTGCCTCTCTCTTCCCAGATCGCAACATCCAAACACTTAAGAGAATTATTGATTCAATAGAAGATCGGTCCAAGGAGATTTTGGAGGCAAAGAAGGGGGCTATACTAGTAGAGGGGGATGATGAAGTATTGAAGATGGAGGTAGGCGAGGGGAAGGATATAATGAGTATCTTACGTGAGTATTTCTGTTTTAATTTATCGACGGAAATAGGACTGTGAGGAAAGAGCGTTGGTGTGAATTGGAAGAATACTGATATAGGTTTACGTGCAGTGCGGGCAAATATGAAGACAGAAGGCGACGACAAACTTCCAGATCATGAACTCGTTGCTCAAGTTTCGTACGTATTTGCTTCTTATTGCCAAATCTTAAACACAGACATTGACTTGGTATGATCAGAACTCTAGTCTTAGCCGCGACGGATACAACCTCCAACGCATTGGCTCGTATCTTCGAACTGCTTGCACAACATCAGGACGTCCAGGACAAGCTGCGCCAGGAGATCCTTGACGCGTGTGACTCTCAGGATGGTTCATTCACAGATATTCCCCACGACAAGCTCGTGGAGTTGCCATATCTTGATGCGGTATGCAGAGAAACGCTACGGCTGTACGTCAGATTTGAATACTATGCCTGTGATCTGTGACTTACTAGACGTTGTTTCCGGTGAAGGTATCCACCGTCATCCTTCGTCATGAGAGAGTAGGTTTATTTCCCTCTCGTAATCATCCTTACAACCCATGAATATCATTCTAGAACCCGGCAAGACATTATGCTTCCCATGTCTGAGCCTGTCCAAGGAGTGGACGGCTCATACATGCAAGAGATTTTGGTCCCTAACAATACGCTGGTCTTCGTCGGTATCCAAGCATGCAATAGGAACAAGGTAATCTGGGGAGAGGACGCCTTGGAGTGGAAGCCAGAGCGTTGGCTCAACTCTCTGCCCAATTCGATCAAGGAAGCGAAGGTTCCTGGCATTTATGCGAACTTGTGGGTATCCTCGCTGGTGTATCTTCCGTCTGCTACTAATGAATCGGTTTTAGAATGACATTTTTAGGCGGAGGAAATGCTTGCATGTAGGCGATCTTACTTAGACTATGAATCTTTGTGATCTGGATTAACCTGGTCCTAATCCACAGTGGTTTCAAGTTCTCTCAACTTGAGATGAGTAAGCACTCTCCCTGATACTCCGAGTCACATCTACAACTGAAGCAAAATATCGTGAATAGAAGTGGTACTCGCTGTCCTACTGAGTTCCTTTAAATTCTTGCATTCCGGAAAGGACATCGTGTGGAACTTTGCCACAGTAGCTTATCCCACAGTCGGCCCTATTGATGAGACGCCTTCCCTACCACTGCAGGTGTTCTCACTTCAGTGTGACGATTGAGGCGCATAGGGTGACCTACTCGTAGGTGAAGGTGATAATAGTACTGCTGAAGGACCATCATTCAATTCTACGTACTACAACTTGAATATACGATATATAGTCACTTGACTTGCACCAAAATTCGGAGCACAGTAAATTTGGCGTTTGGCTGTAGCCTTTCAGTGCTAGCATAGTAGTTCTAATGCGACCAGTGACTCAGAATATTGATGTGGTTTATCATTGCTAAGTTCTTCAGCCGAGCGTGAGCGTCAGTTCGACTGCACGGGGACTTCCGACAGCTCATCGGTCCGGTTTTTCCGATTCACCTCTCAACGTGCAACCGACATCAGGAACCACTGGTGAGACTGAGTCTGATCAGTCATACTTTTGCCTACCACAGAACTCGCGGTGAGTTTGTGAGCTAGCTCTGTTTCGACTCCTTGTCCTCAACGCTCTCAAACAACGCAGCAACAATCCCAGCATTTCCTCTATGTTTGCAACAGGAGAAGATGTCCCTCCCGAACTCTTCGAATACATTCTTGACTTCATCGACAATACAGCCGATATATTTGGAAACTCCTCCGTAGTCATGGACAAACGCGAGGCTGGCAAATGCGCCTTAACTTGTCGCTACTGGGCACAGCGATGCCAACCACGGATTTTTGACCAGATCACTCTGCGATCCCGCGAGGACGTATACGAGCTGGCGTCTTTCCTCGATTCCCCCCTGAGCTCTGTCGCTTCCTACATCTGTCGACTCAAGTTGGAGCAGAAGGGATCTGTTCTCGCTACTCCTTGGGTTCATCTTGTCCCCACACTACTCCTCCCGAAGCTTTCTCTTGTTAATCACAACCCGATTTCTCTTCACCTCGAGAACCCTGTTTATCCTGGTTCCATTCGTTCTATTCATGGTCTTCTCCCCTCTTCCTGCCCAGCCTTCTCAGCTAGTATCAAGCATGTCACTCTGAAAGATATCGCTTTCCGCTCTTTTAATCATCTCGCACATCTGGTCGGAGAACTCCCCGTGTTGTTTGAGCTACATGGTGTGAATTTAACTTGGCCTACATCGGAAGTAGTAACTACTCTTCGTACCTCGACTTCTCTAGCGCAAGTCTCCATGAGTGGATGTACAAACAATTGGTCAGTCATATTGCTTGTTACTGGCCCACGGCGACGAGCATGCAAAGACTCCAAAAAAGGCGCGTTTAAACTCGAATTGGATCGCACCGAGTATACGTTCGTGTCTGACTGGCCTGGGATAATTCAACGCAATGCTAGCATTGTGAATATTTTGATTACCAAAAATCGAGATCGTTATCGTTAGTATATTTATCTTGATCACTGGGACAAATATACTGAAACATTTTCAGACCTAAGAGTTCAGAATGATCTACTCGACGTCACACCGATCTTACACATAGTTATGCTGGAGTACGGCGGGGTCATGCGCATTGATGGGATCTCCGTTGACTTTGCACACGCCATGCTACCGCTTGACACTGTGCTCTCCTATGACTGGAAAGCCTTCGATGAATATGTCTCTTCACTCACGCGACTTTACAAAGTCACTCTGGGTTTCAGTACCCAGACAGACGTCGCTCGCTTTGTTGAAGAAGTCGTGAACCTCAAATTGGAGCACCTCCGTACGATGGACAAATTGACATATGCCATTCAAGATGTAGGACGAATAAAGCGATGGATGAAAGTGACGCCTGGGGCGGATTTATTGGAAGGTATGCTATGACTTTGCTTTCAAGCACTAGAAGCAATTACTCACAATCACAACAGACACAGGTACGGAGGATCTCTGGAATGATAAACGCCATTACGATGCTGCTTGGATGGCTGAGATTCGGAAAGTGGCAGCGCCAAAAGATAGATGTTTCACATGGTTGAGAGGCCGGTGAACGAAGATTGAGAATGTCAATGGCTTTGGAGGTCCATAGAAGGACTGCTAGTAAAATCCAATCACAGCATGACGCAAAGAGCGAGTGCTAGGTTTTTTTTCTATACGAACAAAAAATGCTTCCTAGACTATGCCATGGGTGGGGACCGGACTCGAGGCCACCGGTCGAGGATAGATGCCAGCTTACTGGTAGTTGTTCATCGTAAGACACACAAAAAAGAAAACACCCTCTGACTGGAGACGTACTTCAGACACCTGGTTATTGATTGCAAAGTCTTGCAAGGCGCTTGCAAGGAAATGTTTTCTTGCTGATGATGGACCGGAGAATAGTAACAGCATAAGTTTTATCAGATATGAACCTCAGCAAAAGTTCGGCCTGACAGCGGCTGTCAGCAGCTCACCGAGTATGGCAGATCATTCGAGTACTGTCAAATTTCAATGGGTTGTTCCAACAGTTGCCATTATTGTGACTAATAGTGACAATTCGAGATCCTCATTTTATCAGTGCAGTGAAAGAGGTCACTTTTAGGCTATGAGTATGTGAATACCGACTGGCAGGCTATTGGTTCGGGTCCCGCCATGCTACTACATTAGGACACATCGGGATGTGTGCCCACGTGGAAGGACCGACTCAAATCGTACGGCGCTTTTGTGCGCTTTCGCGACATTGCACTACGGTGACAGTCGCCATCTAAGCTTGTTCTCTAACCCTCATACGCCGCCGCATTGGCAGATCGGGCAAGCGAAGAATACAAGAATCCAGCGAACTTTCTTATAACCGAGACCATAGTCATGCTGTGAGGGAGAGCGGATGGCAAAGTTTGGTTCAGATCTTTCGAACAATGCATAGTAAGCCTAAGACATACGCTATATATCGTGGCTTATTTCGTATCAGGATACTGGTCCCGACCATCTTAACCGCTTCTTCGACTGATATCTTGATAAATCCAAGCAACATGGGGGATCTCAGCTTCTTGTCGGCGTCTCCATTCGAGGCCCCGAGAGTCACAGAATTCAGGATCCATTGACTAGTTTTGAATACGTCGTCTGTGGATCTAGGTCAAGGAACTTAGATGGCCATACAACCCTGTTAATACATCAGCAGATTGTGCAGATCGGATGAATCGCGAGTCTAAGCCAGTAGGTGTTGATTTCAATCATTCAGCAGTACCATTTGACTTACTGTTCGTTGAAGGAGAAACAGCGTTCCCAAATGCTACAACTGTCGTGTGAATACTTTATTCCCATATCCACGAGGAACGAGACTTTTGGACCCACCAGCATCATGACGCGTTCGCTGCCAGTGGGGCATATCCCCTTGAACGGAAAACCACCAATTTAGAATGCGATATTACGTGAGTTATCTTGATGCACATCTAGGTCTTTTGAAGGAAACCTAACGGACGTTTCAAGCGCAAGATAAGCATGTATATCATTCCAATATATGTCAAACTGGACCGTCGTTCCTGCAAATCACCATTCAGCGCATGTAGCAACAAAGTTAGTTATACAGTATACGCCCAGTTTTACTCACGTACCGAGATAACTTATAGCTGCATTGTTGACGACAATGAACATGTGCTTAGCCACGGGAAGTGTCTGGAACAAATAATCAGAGCATCGATTGTTTCGGATGCCGGTGGTTCTGCAAATTTAATGAAGGTCGGTGGCGAGTGATATGAAAAGATCGCAGGGGACTTTCGAACGCACCTAGTAAGTCCTTTCGTGTGCAAGTACGATAGTTGGCTGATGGGTTGTTTATAAGACTGCTATACTGTCGGAGTAATCCACGGTCTCCGACTCCTCTTTGTCCCTCAACTTGAACTATGGACCTTCCAACAGATGGAGCCGCACTACTTGCTTGTTTTGCGGGATCAGATTAAGGACGTACTTGGATAAAGCAGCCGAGGTTCGCTCTGTGTTGGAGGTCGGCTTCCGGAAGGCAATGGCTATGGCTGCCTCTATTTCACTACGTCCGTTAATCCAGGCACTCTGGACCAGTCGAAATTTACAGGGGAGGGAAGTTCGTTGTAGTCGAGTCTCTCCCATGTTGATGGTTTGAAGAAGGGATAGAGTCGGACGGCGCCAATGAATCGACCCGTTCCAGGCGTAATTGCGGTTGTGGGTCCACCAACGGTGGGACAAGTTGGGCTGCAACACGTGCTCAGGGAGAACAAAGGCAGAAGCACCAGCTACACACTGATGGTGTGAGAGTGCGGAAGGAAGGACGGAAATTCGGCTATATGAGCTCTGGTTCACTTCCCTTCCTTTACTTTCCCTCGTCTCCCTCACTGTCCTAAAATCCTCCAACACTCCTTTAAATCGTAATGTTGAATTTTTTCAAAAAACTCCAACACAATCTCCATTCCTTTATCAATGGATTCGTATGGCCGCGGCGCCACAAGGCCGCTGCAACGCAGAAACAACCCTCCGTCCAAAGAGCAATTGGGATAGCGGACATCACATTTTCCATCCTGGAGAGGCTGAATAACAAGAATCTTGCTCGTTGCGCCCTTGTCTGTCGTGACTGGGGCGCTATCGTTCACGACATCTTGTGGAAGGGCAGGTCGGATTCCGGGGTGAGCGTCCGCCCCATCCTGGGGTTGCTTGACGAATTTTACATAGAGCATGTACGTGTGCTTCCTTCGGTTTTATATATCGCATGAACCGACCGATTTTTACCCAGCGGATGGCAAGATTCAGTGGTGCGCTCAGCCCGACGAGCTGGGCACGATTCAATCAAACCCTATACGCTGGGCACATTGGGGTGTTGGATCTCAACCTTCGCGATCTTAGCTGCACACCATGGTTTCTAGCGGCCATGTTGGATTCCATCCACAGCCCGATGAAACTACCAGTTCTCAACAAGCTCCATGTGACCGTCTCCCAGAATCCCATTGAGCTGCAGCTCGCCACGAAGTTCTTCTCCTCGAACGTTACTCACTTTGTGGCGGACATCTCCCGAGGGTATGCATCTGCAACGGGACGCCGCCACCATGCGAGGATAGACAGTTTGATCCCCGTGTTCAGGGACCCACTAGACCCTCACACTTCCACCCTTGCGACCGCATACCCACTCGACGAGTTCTTTGCTGCGGTTCATCAGCGCATGCCTCATATTAGGATCCTCGAGGTCAACGTACGTGACTCTGATGGAGCGGTCGACGCCTTCGGTCCGCTCGTCAACATGCTCCTTGCGTTGAAGGAATTAACTTCTCTTTCACTCCCTCCATATATCCTAAGTATCTCCTTGGTGGCAGCACTATCTACGCACCAGACGCTTAGGAACATCGTTGCCATCGGGAGAGATTCTACAACTCGGAATGCCGTCTTTAAATGGGACGATTCGGACGTAATCGTTACACAACCCGTCGCCAGAATAGAGGGCTCATCGGCTCGTCTGGCAGAGCTCTCTGTGACGGTTCCCATCCACACCTTCCTACCCTTCTTCTCGAAGCAGTTCGATCCGAAAAATCTCACTTCGCTGAAGGTGATCATTCCAGGCGAAGTTAGGATGAGCGATACTTTCAAGGCCGCACTCTCGGTGATCGTAGACCGTTGCTGGAGCTTGGAGAACCTCATTGTCTCCTTGGAGCAATCTTACGACAATCCATGGTGTGTCAATTATGACGTCCTGGAGCCCTTGCGTAACTGCAAGCGACTGATTGTCCTGGAGATAACATCAAGGTTCACAACGGCCATCGACAATGAGGAGTTCAAAATGCTTGTCTCGCGGTGGCCCAGATTGAAGCATCTGACTCTGGATGGACCGGACGCAGTACCCATACATCCCGGAGATCAGGCATCGCTTTCGTTAGTGGCAGTCGTGGAACTTCTTCGCATATACTGCCCTTCAATATCCAATTTCACATCACAGGTCTCCATGATCCTCCGGCCAAATTGGTTCATAGAGCCTGGTCTTTGTAGGCGTATGAACAACCTCCGAGCTGTGACCCTCTTGATAGGCTCTCTTACACCAACCCCTACCCTACCGATTGCTGCATATCTCAAGCAGATTCTCCCTGGACAGTGTAAGCTGACCTATCATCCCACCGTCCACCAAACCGCCCCGGAATTCTATCTTATGGAGTGGGAAACTAGGCGGAGTGCGCTTCTCGCTTTTACTGGAGAATTAACACAAACCCTAGAGCAGATTGATTCCGGAACCACAAAACAATCGTCCTGTATAGATTTACTTTGGATTATCGATCTCAATCTATCTACTACGCAGCTTTTATAGTACCTTACCTTACCCTATTAACTTTACTGTTATCTCATAGTCATCATGTACTGGACTACTATGATCGTATTCCTTTTTGCGTAACAACATGGTACATACATATATCGATTCTATCGACTGGATCCGAAATGACCGGTGGCTCCTCGTTGAAAATGGCTGTCTACTTACTAGCACAGAGTTCAGACTTAGACATACGGAGATACAATCGACTCAGTGAACAATAGCCTCATATATTGCCGCATCCTATACTTGCATGTCCAATAACAGGCCCTGAGATTAAAGTCGTATATAATAAGCCCGAACTGAATATTAGCTAATAAGAATGAATGCTGTGATGGGGAGAAGGCCATGAATAGCTCTACCTTTTGCTCCAGATGCGATTGCAAAATCCCATGTGTGATGTCAACGCAGAATTTGTTCAATTTCCAAGTTCACATCACACATGGTTAGAAGACCATGTTGCGCACTAATAGTATGAGAGAGTCAGAGAGACAAGTCGAAGCCTGGGTAGTACCGACGTACATTCATCGGTAGGCATGACAAGTAGGTGGGGCAAGAGTTGCTGCATAAATCAATACCAGAACTTGCCCTCTTATACATAGATAATACCGGACCGTGTACTTCGCCAAAAGGTGAGCATTCAATGCCATAGGCCATGCCGTCGAGAGTGTCAGCGGGATGGCTTCGGTTGCAATAACATTTGTAAAGCAGGCGGAGAGGTACCGATGATATCCCGCTTGGTACGGTAGTCGCTCACTCGCCGAATGAGGTAGCCTGTGGCATATGCTTAACCTACACAGCACTTTAAGATCTCGAAGTGAGGCTTGAAGAAACGAAGACTTACCGCAGGCGTATCATGCCTGTTCAATCCAAGCGAACAAGCCTCGCGTCCATGGGTGCCAAACCTTGGTATCTAGGCTATGCATATGTGGGAGAAACCGCAGGGAAAACCTGCAGAGCAATCGCTGATGGGCCACAGAAGGAGATAATCTGATGAGCTCGGAACAAACAGGTCAGCAGAGCACGAACGGAACTCACAGACGGTGCCATAGTAAATGCTACCCCTCCAAGGATTTAACCCCAAACATATTGAAATTCATGTCCCCACGGGTCCGGATTTTACCCCATATTTCATGGCCAGGGCTGGTAAGGGTGTCATATGGACTCGGAGCAAGCGTAGGAGCAATTTGAGCGCGCTTTAAACGCCCAAACAAAGTTACACCGGCGTCCGCGCCCTGCCATGCTACTATATTAGGATATCTCGGCATGCTTTCCCACCTGGTGGAAGGCCGCACGGCGCTATACCTTGCAAATTCTATTCTACTATATCCACGAGGAACGAGACTTCGGGACTTACCAGCATTCTGACGCGTACGCTGGGGCATATCCCATTGAGCGGAAAAATACTAAACTAGGATGCAACTTTATGTGAGTTATTTGGATTGCATCCGACGTCCGTGCCTTTCGAGGGGAACTAACGGACATTTCAGGCAAAGGTTAAGCATATATGTCATCCAAATCTACCTCAAACTGGGTCATCGTGCCTGAAAAAATCAACGGAGGCGCATATAGCAACAAATTTAGTTGTGCAACATACGCCCATTTTTACTCACGTACCGAAATATTTTATAGTTGCATCGACGACAATGAATGTGCATAGCGAACAAACATCAGAGCATTGATGATCCGAGGTTCCCGAGGAAGTCGCCCTATTGCCTTTTTAGTCCTCCGCGCTTGAATAGACGGGCGTAGTAATTTTTTGCAGATTCATGCCACTGCCATATGCATGAAGTCGACCATGGGTCGACTGAAACACCGTCCTCGTTACTTCTCTGTCTGTGCTCATGTACCTTTGCTTTTGTTCTGAATATCTGGACAGCAAAGACGCCCAGCCTGCCGCGGGTTGCTACAGCATGACCGACGACGACGACGTCCTCCCTACCAGCCGCGGCTCATGCAATGATTACTACCGTTCTCGCGTCGTATCTTTACGTCTCATCTCCTCTCTCGTAGTCCTCTATTCTCCCTCATCCCTAGTTGTCAAAATAAATCATTTTGCGCGAACTATGCACTTGAATCCAACTCAGACTCCGTGTCAACTGTGACATACCAACGAAGCCAGCGGCACTGTAAAATTGCGGTCGACGCCAGTCAAAACCTGTTCACAGTATGAAGCACTGGGCCGCAGTAGCTTGCTGCAGCGCCTTTAAAGCCCCACGGGTCTGTTATCTTTCATTACGAACTCTCCTTTCACAATCACATACCCTTCGCCACCCGGGATCCGCAAGGCCCAAGCCCGATTCCTTATACAACCTGCCTTCATAAGACCCCAACACTGCTAGGGGACATCAACAACGACAACCATACTCTTCACACCACCAATCATAGTGAGACCGACATCAAAGAGGGCGAGATAGTGGCACACACGACAAGGACACCCGATATACACTGGACCACATTCGATATATACGATCATGTCGCGAGCCTCAGTTGCAAGGACCTCTCCCCGCTCATCTTCAAGTTCACCTCCATCCCCTGCATACGATGAGACTGCTCCTCAAGATAGTAGAGGATCAGGATACATCTCAAACAATCAGACGTGGAATGCGCCATATACTGACGATGCGCAAGTGAGGACCAGGAGAACGGGCGTGGCCCCCATTAGGGTGGATGCAAGTGGACGCTATAAAGAGGAGAATGGACAAAACGAAGAGGCTACAGAGGGTCAGAGCCGGGGTAGGGGGTTTGCGAGTAGGCTTGGATTTGGGTCTAGCTCTACAGCAAATCAACAGCCTCAGTCGCAGGTGCAACGGCCAGTCCAGCCTAAGAGATCAGTTTTGACCTCCCTCAACCCCACTCGACCGCGACTCTCATCAGCATCTTCCCCTACAACAATACCTACCGATAGCGCATGGCATGCAAATGATTTCATGCTTGGCTCTGGGATGGTCATCCTCCAGCCATCCACGGAGGGGGTCGTGCTGGTATACGAGAAAGTGGAAAAGTATTGGTTCTTGCCGAAGGGGAGGAAAGACATCGGAGAGAGCTTGGAGGAAGCGAGTCTTAGAGAGGCATACGAGGAGGCGAGTATTTTGCGTCTGTGCCGTTAGGAGCCCATGCTGAATGTCAAACTTTACATTGGTTTTATTTAGTCGGGGTATCGGGCTACCCCGCTTACTCTTTGCACGCCTACGAACGCACCTGGACCTCCAGGTACGTTACAATACTACGCAGCTGGCCTCATCCCAAACACAGAGCCCATCTACATTACGACGACCTCATGGCACCGACAAAGGCCTATCCAGAGATGTGTCAAAAGTGACGGACAGGGCGGGACGTACCTGACGTTTTGGTTCGTCGGGATGATTGGCAAAGATGCTGTGAGGGAAGAGAATACGGGTATGGAGGACGAGCAGAACTACGAGGCGCATATAGTGAAATACGATTTTGCGATGAAGGCGCTGTGGGGAAAGGAGAAGATGATCGTGCAGAAGGCGTATGACCTGTGGCGGTATACTGTCGATGCTGAAGCAGACATCAAGAGGATGGAGATACAATGTGAAGAGCAGATTAGGAAGGAAGAGGAAAGCAAGACGGTTGTGGAAGCGAGTGGCGGGGACAATGCGCAGGATACGGAAGGGACAGAGAACATGGATGTGAGAAGGGGTGGATAGCCTTGGGATATCGTCAAATATGTGCGTCGGATTGATACATACACTTGATTCGAGGTGGATGGGAACATTCAGCTAATATCCCCTTTCCAGGTGTTTTTCTATACGGAAAATTGTATACCTGGAAGCAAACATTGTACAGTACTCATCATATCGCGCGTTGTATTCATAAGCTCGTCTTAGATTTTACTCTAGGCAGGGAGTTTGGATCCACTGAAAATATTCATCGGTAAGTGCTGCAAGTTGCTATCTTTCCACTGATTATGTGGGAAAATATCATAACGGGAGATGCTCGCAATCGGCTTGGGTATGAACATAGTCTTGGTGGAGGCCAATATTAAAAGCGAGGTTAAAGGCAAGAAACCTATGGAACCTCGATAATATGATACGTACTCGCCGGTGGCTTATTCCATTCCGTTTCTTGTTCTCGATCATGACCATCTATCTCTCCTAGATCGTAGGCTCCTCTGTTATCATGGATATATCACAGAAAAGTCATTTATCATGCGATCTATCTATTCATGCTGGGATTTCTAGGCGTGTGAACATGCGTTAATAGTGATACATCGCGGATAAGGGCTACAGGAGATATAGAAGGGTACCGGCCCCACAGATGTGTGAGTAAGGAGCGTGATAGATGAAGATACATCATATGACATTCGAGTCCATCGCCGGCCAGCAATCAAGTAACGTATGCTATGTTTTGTTGCGGATATAATCCTCCGTCCATGACCAGAACTTTGGTTTCCGAATCGCAGACATTATCGAGTGGAATAATACGATGACTCGGGCCCAGGCGAGAAGGACCTCAAGAGAGATTCAGCGCTCCAGCCACCCGTTTCTGACATAGACACCTGCCCATGCTCGTCCATAGACGACAGTCGGTCACTCGAATCATCTAGATCCCAAAATCTGTCGATGCGGTCCACTGGGGATGTCGAAAGTGAACTAGTTCGGGGTGTGCGCACGCTTCCTCGCCCCGCTGTATCCAAACTCAATGGTGCGCCAGGGCCAGCGAAAGCGGCATATCCGGCCAATACCGCCCTGTTGTATATTTCTTGTGGGTCGTGAAATGGATTGCGCGGTGGGCTGTTTAGGTCGTCCTCAACGGGAGTGTCGATGGGAATGATCGACTCTGCGAGGGAGCCTCGGTTGTGGTCGACTGTAGCTTCGGAGACACGGATGCTGGGAAGGACTGTTGGTGTCATTGGTGCAGGGAGGGCAAAAGCGAGGGAGGCGATTGCTGACGTATGTATGTTTGGGAGTCGGGCTTGTGCGAACGAGCGATGAGGATCTGGCGTCACATCCAGGTGCGTACTACGTGTGGGGGTAGGCGGAGCACTGTTTGCCGACCATCCCATACGTACAGGTGTCGAGGCCAGTCCGACCTGTGGCATTGAGCTTTCGAAATAATCCAGCGTCTGACCACTCTCGTTGCCAAGTCCGTATGACGATTCATCCGTCCTCCAGGGCTCGCTGCCGCGCTCAAGTTCCAAGACCAAACTGACTAGTGGACCTACGGAGCCTGGTCGAGACTCCCCGAAGCGAGTGCCGATCCAGGACTCTGTCCCGCTGGGGGCACGCCAGAGTGGGCCTTGAGCGATCATCACAGACTCTGTTCTTTGGCGCCTTCTGTGCCGCCGCATGAGGAAAAAGACGATCACTCCGAAAATGAGAAGGCTACCGAGTAACCCGGAGACGACGGCGATGATTGCTGTCCGTTTAGTGCTACTGGAGAGTATTTGAGGGTTTATAACAGTTTGATTACTAGTACAGAGGGATTTAAATACCTTGAAAGCGCAGCGGGAGCAGATGGACTTGGGGACTGAATAGGTAATGTCGATGAGGATGTGCTTGATGGGAGAATAGTGAACGGGATGGTGCTAGGAGGCGGTATGGACAGTTGAGGGGGACTTGGTGTTTTCCCCGAGGGTGTGATACCATCCGAGTCTGAAATTGACTGTGGCAATGAACCCCCTGAAGGGGTAATCTCAGAAGGAGGTGCTATGTGGCTGAGTTTCTCTCAGTTAGGTACAGAGAACACAAGATTTACGACTTCATTTACCTGATACCCAACGTGGAAAAACTTGACGAGGATCCTGGAACACTGCCAACTGGAGTGGGTGCAGGTATTGGGCTCGTAGGCTGGTTGTCTGACGTGTCTGTAGAAGTCGGCTCGGAAATTGAAGTGATCGAGGTATCGGTGATAGTCGAGTCAGGTTCAGACGGAGGCAGTGTCGTTTCAATTATTGCAGGTGGGGCTGCCACAGGTTGGCTAACGATGGACGTAATTAATGAAGTTGTTGACACAGGCACAGCAGGTGCTGGGGGTACCACAGGTCCTGGCGCGGTCAAACCAAGTGTTTGCGTCGTATTTGGGCTGGGTGCTGGGAGTGGGGAGGATGTGTTGAGGATAACTGTCACTAAGGTATCCGATGTAGTATTGTTTTGCGCAACTGCACCAGGGGCTGCCGGTGCATTTGGTAGAGCCCCCCCGAAGGTGCTGGTGATAGCTGTCATTGAGGTATCCGACGTAGAATTGTCTTGCGCAACTGCACCAGGGGCTGCCGGTGCATTCGGTAGAGCCCCGCCGAAGGTGCTGGTGATAGTTGTCATTGAGGTATCCGACGTAGAATTGTCTTGCGCAACTGCACCACCGGCTGGTGCGGTCGATGGAACTGGGCTTGAGGTTGAGTTGCTCCTAGCAAGGTACGTGTTCAACTACATATTGAAGTCTGACAGGTGAAGAAGACTCACGTGGCAGTGGTGGTTTCAGAGGATGTTGACTCGGCGAAGTCACCGCCTGGCGACAAGGGGCTCATGCTCAAACTTGACACAGAAGTAATGGATGGAGAGACAGTGACAGTGACAGAGCTCTGCAAGTTTGGTGCAAGAGCTGTCTGCAAAGAAGGACTTGAAGAAGAGCTTGAACTTGAGGGATCCAGCGACGAAGTAACGTTCCAAGTCATTGCACGTCACCTTCGTGGTTGCGGGATGAGGACAGAAAGGGGCCAGGGGATTATCTCATCCGGTCAGCTCGCACCTATTTCCAATGTTCTGCTCCTTCCAGCCGAAAGTCCAGGCAGATATGCGGCAATTCGAACAGCAGTGCAATGCAATGTACGTAGGCAACGGTCCCCAAGAAACGAGAGCCCCGAAAGAATCCGTCACTGGCCGGAGACAGCCTCCGAGTCCGTTGACCTGCGGTTGCGAGAGATCTAAGGAGAGATGCTAGAGTGAAAGAGGGATCTAGCGAGGGGTCGGGAGTCGAGCTCATGCAGGTTACTGGTATAACTCGATGGAATCCATCATCGTTGATGGTCGCTTTCGTCTCGGTACCTTCCCGAGAACTGAAACGATGGCTCAGTTCATAGAAGACAAAGTATATGGGTACACTGCACGTTTATTGCGTTCGTGTGAGATGATCAGGGGAAGTTTGAGAGTTGAAGGGAGATGCTGTCAATATTTCATGATGCAAGAGGTATAAAAGGCACGAGCTGGATTGATTCTCTGGTGCGATTTTGCCTGTTTTGTGCAGGAGGATGTGATATTGATGATGATTGTTAGATGGAGAGGAAGGGACGAGAGGGATGGTTGAGAGGGACGGGTGATCGAATCCTTGATGAACGCGCGCCTGCGACTCCGACGCGACGCGACATGTCTAATTCGTTCTGTAGTACGCCACATTCCACGGTCACCACTTCGACCACATTGATTGTAGAGACGAATTTGGCTCACATTGATACGCTATCATAAAGAAGATATTTAGCTGCATGAACAAATGCGAAACTGCGGGCTTTTTACTCCCTCATGCAAGTATTTTCAGAGCGATATTCGTATTGGACCTCATGCTGAAATACGTATGTAGTAAGTCAACCTTGCACACACAGGAATATCAGAAGACGACTCACAGCAAACAGGATCTCGTCAAGCTCCGAGATCACCAAATCCTTCTTTCAATGCCCCCAGCACAAGTTGACTTCATCGCTTGTCACAAACATATGATTGTGTAAGAATTCACCCTTATAGCTGTGCTGAGAGGGCCTATGGAAAGTGTTGATTCCCGTGTCGTCAGATTAATAGCAAGGGGTGCCTCCGTCCACATTTCTTTCATACCAACATAATCCAGCCCAAACCGTAGGCATCGATAGTACTGGGTCGCAGCGAGGTACCATCAGCGGCAAAGTATCTGTAAAGGTGGAGGCCTAGATTTGAGCCGAGGGTCAATTATATCAATGATGCATCGTCTAAGGGCAACTCACAAAAATGGTAGACAAATTGAAACACCGAATATCTTGATACTGTAACGATATCCGCAGGTGAAATCGAAAGGCGGGCGACGCACTACAGACTCACAGTGGTCTTTGAATTATGTTTGAATTTGATGGATATAATATAAATGAAGGGCATAGACTTTAAAGGTTGGTACAACCTGATGGCGAGCACCAGCAGTAAAGCGAAATATCTGTAAGATGTTTTATTTAGTCTAAAAAACAAATCAGCAATCGCAGCTGACTTCAAAACACTCTGCCTGACCTACAATAAACCCGATCACCTGATCCTTCCCTCGATACTCAACGCACTTGGCTGTCTCTTCAGCCCACCCGGCTTACCCCATACGTCCCAGACTTTCAGCTTCCCTTCTTCAGGAACCGCAAACACTACCTTACATCCATTCGGGCTCAACAAGCTCCCCACTACATTCCCCGTGCCCATACTCTTGGTCACCACATGTCTCATGCTTGGCCAACTATGCACCACCGCGGAATTACTATACTTGCTCGGAATCGGATCTCTCTCTATCGTTGTCAGAGTCTCCGGGTCGTGGCCCTGTGGGACCGGTGTGGTCTTTCCTAGTCCGTGAGTACTGAGGAGTTCTTTGCAGTGTGGGGAGAAGTGGAGGGAGGTGATGGGTGCGTCTAATTCTACCTTGTCGGGATACCCGTTGTTGGTGCTTGAGGACGAGTTGACGCTCCAGAGGCGGATGGTGCCTGATTTGTCTGCGGCTGAGTCTCCGGAGGCGAGGAGTTCAGGTTTCCAGGGACACCATGCTAGAGCCTGCCGGTTTGGCGGTGTATAAGAAAGAAGTGTGGAGCACCATAACAATCAACGAACGAGAGCATGGAAGGTAGATAGCAAGGAAAGACTGACGTGCACTGGACCGTTGTGCTGCATTTTCCGTCTCCGCTGAATGAGTTCGCCGACGTCAAGAGGCGCGTTTTGTCGCGTATCCCAGCAGTAAATCAACCCGGTCTCGTCCCCACTAGCAAGTAGCTTCCCCTGGCTGTTCCAACTCAAACTACATATCGGTGCCTGGTGTCTGGTGACGCGTTTTGCCTGCTCCTTCATCTTCGCCTGTGGACTTATCCTCGTATCGTAATGCTTGATCGTTCCTCTCGGTCCACCAATTGTTAGCACAGGTCCGTTCCATTTCATCGAATGTACACCACCAGGCGTCGTCCATTGGCTCACCGTTTTCTTGGTGGTAATATCCCACAATTGAACGTATCCTTGTGCGGCGCACGACGCGACGATGTTTGGCATATCCTTGCCGCCACACTCCAGGAGCCTCAGATCTCCCGAACATTCGCGCACTTTGCACAATTGCTTGATTTCATCCGTTGTCGTCTGTAGGTTCTTGTAATACACCCGGTTTCCGCGTCCGAACACGATGATATTCTGGCTAGACCAGCTCACGGGCCACGTCCGTACCGCGTCCACACCCGGCGCGAGGCTAAAATCGATCATAGTTTTCGTAGCATTCATGTGGTTCTGGGCTGATATTGCCGGCGGTTTTATATTGGTGGAGAACGGTGTGTGCCCGATGGCAGGGGATGAGGACCGAATGCTGTGCATGTCGATAGAGGACACAGACGCGCTTCTCATAAGAGGGGTAAATGCGATGGCACTTAGAGTGTCGTCCGTTCGGCGGGAGAGTGTGGATATGTCTGAGTAGGAGGAGCTGGCGGTCAGGGGACGCGGGCGTGGCGCTGTGATGGGTCTCGGGTCAAACAGATTCGAACGACTTAGGGAGCGTGTGAGCGGGGACGGCTGTTTACGTGTAGTCCATTAGCTTGAGAATGGGATTATAAGTAAAGGGCTTACCGTTGCACTTAACGACTCAGTGAGGCGTCCTGAGAAGGACAGCGAGGCGGAGAGTCGTGGCCTCTTCCCCTTTTCAAAGTGGTCATCGTCAATGGTGGAATGAGACCGTTTTCTGCTCAGCCCCGCCTCTTCAACACTGTGGTGGGAACCGGTTGTCAGACGACTCGTCCCGGAAAAAATTTGACACAAAAAATGAATATATGCTCATCGCATCGCACCTGGTGCTGCTCCCTGCCTGCGGCAAATCTGGAATGAGAAACGACATTTCTTGCAGGCTGGAAGATTGTCGAGGTGGTTGGAGTGGTGAGAGTACGTCGGTGGTTTTGCGCTCGGAAGATGAGGCACGGTAGAGTCGGAGGCTCGCGTGTCTGAAATCAGACAGATCGCAGTTTGGATCTTGATCGTGTTATTGACGCGTTATTGACGCGTTCGACACCACAAACGACGAGCAGACAGCAAACACCAGCGAGGGGAGAAGGAAAGACGTTGAGGGACAATGGAAAGACGGAGGATAAATAGTGTCTGTGCAGTGGCGGGCGTTGCGATAAGGCGGCCACCTGACGATATTGGCAGCTTCGGGAAACTTGATCGGTCCCTCTGACAGCTATCAGCGCCTTGGATAATGAAACCTTTGAGAAGATAATGTAATACCATGGCCTAGCTACAATCCCTCGTGTGCTATCTGACGACTATACTATGCTTCTGGTGAACGCGGTATCAATATCAATACGGAGAGTAACCTTGAAGTGATTGCATTCACCCCGTGGTAGACATATATGCAACGCGAAGGAAGGAATATATAGGTATCCAAGTCTACATCTGCTATGCATGCTGCTTCGGAACTGAGGCAGACCATGAAAGCATTCAAGTTAGGTTCCGAGAAGAATACGTAGCATTACGTTGTACGCTGTACTTCGGGGTTGTCAAGACGCTTGTTTATGAGGACTGCTTTATCTATGCTTGTAGACTATGGAATCCCTTTAGAGATATTGCATTACTGAGATTCGTAGGTGAGAGCAATGTGAGCACGAACCTGTGCTTCACAGTAAGGATATAGCGGTATAAGGTACCAGAGGTCCCTCTTTAGGATTCGACTAACCATTAATGGAAGGCATTGATGCGCCCTTCCTAATCAAGCATCCTTAGTCAGCGAAAGTACTTGCGCTTTCCAGGACTTTCGATTATCATCGCCTTCATTCTGGCGACGACGGGCACACGCAAGTCGTTTCTCGAAACAACTTCCGCAGACGAGATGACTCGGGCAATGTACGCGTGTCGGGCTGACGCGTCTCCCGCTTGCTTACCGATCTCACAATGCCCGTACCCTTATAATCCGACGCAATCCCAGCAACCTTCATTCTACATCTCACTCTCAAGCACATACCATCCTCTCAACAATCCTCTCAACACCACTACCACCCAACAGACATGTTCGTCTTGACACCAGTGTCTGCTCTCCGCTCTGGATATCCTACCCACCCCGCTGCGGCAAATTTCAATCTGAACTGTGGCTACGCTTCTGCAGCACAGGCCGCTGACGTCGCCGTCCAGCAAGCGGCGTACGAATATGCCCTCGCTCAAGCCCGCGTCGAAGCCATTCGCAAGCAGCGCCGCGAGGAAGAAGAGGCCGTTCGACGGTACCAAGAGGCCGCCCGTCATGAGCAGGCCATTCGCCGCGCCGAAGTCCTCCAACTCGTTGATGCTCTTGGTCTTGATTACGAATCGCCTCATCGTTCTTTCCAACTGTCATCCAGCTCTGCACCTTATAACTCGGCCGAAGCTCAATTCCAATTTCAACGCCAAGTAGCCACGCAGAGACGTGCAGAGCTCGAGAGGCAGCGCGAGGAAGCTCGTGTGAAAGCTGCTCGGGTCATCGCAAGGCAATGCGCCGAGGAAGAGAGGCGTCGCCAGGCTTTGCAACGGGAGAGGGAGCAGGAGCATTGGATGTCGCTTCTTGCTTCATCCCTTGGTGGGCTTCAACCTGAGGCTTCTCGTCCTACTGTATGTTTCTTCTTTGTTTTGGTGCTTGTCGGACATATTCTGATAGCATTTCTTTTTGCTAGACTTCTCGTATTCCTATCCGTACTCCCATGAATGCTGAGGCTTCTACTCAGCACAAACAAGACAGAGTTTTCGACGCTCGTGACCTTTTATTATCCATCCTTCGTCCCTCTAGTCCCGTTGATCACCCAGCTCCAGCTCCATCTGTCGACAGGAAAGGCAAGGGTCGTGAGACACCAGCCATTCCTATTCCATCTTCTACACCTGTGCAATCTAAGCCTCAGCAAGCACCCCAGTCTCAGTCTCAACTACAGACCCTGAAGGAGCAATTAGAAAGCCGCTTGGACTCGGAGATCGACAATGAATTGAAGGATACTTTGGTGGGGTTGCTTTCCGGCTTGTTTGGTCGTGTCGCATATCCTTCGCACTCCGACAAGGTCAAAGTCGATGGTAAAGAAAAGAGCGCACATTCCGAGGCATCTTCTTCGTCTGCCCTAAAGGTGCATACCTTCTTATACTTGTATTCTCTAATTGCCTTGCTGACATCAGCTTCGCAGGGCCATCCTTCCACGTCTGACGCAGCACAGGACACGAAGGGTGCAGACTTGCATCGCACCCCAGCTATTCCTGGTCAAGCCAAGGAATTACGGGAGGAACTTCGACATACCCTCCAGTCTCGGAACCTCTCATTGGGCACGATCAAACGCATCGAAGACAGTCTGCACGAATTGACGTCGTCCTTCGTCTTCCCTACTGAACTTGACTTCACACCTTCACCTCCGGCTACCCCTACTACCGTTCATTCTTCTCTTCCAACGACCACCTCTTCGAGACCCGCAAGCCCCTCTCCTTCCGTCAGCGATGGAGAGAGTCAATTTGAACTCGCATATACGCCACGCAACAAGCTCGTGCGGGCATACGAGCACGCGTTGAACGGGCTGCTTTCGAAACTGGACGAGGTGGAGAGTTTTGGAGATGAGGAAGTGCGGGGAAGGAGAAAGGAGGTTGTCGAGAGTGTCGAGAATGCATTGAGAGATGTCGAGAGGAGGGTTGAGGAGAGTAGGGAGAGGGCTCTTGGGACCGAAGTGAAACCTGCCGAAGTCGCGGATCACGACAATGCAACGGAGACGTCTGTTCCAGCGGCTCCCGTGCATCATGTCGCAACGAGTTCACAACCCACGGAACCGGTTCATATCGAAGTTCGCAACGTCTCATCTTCACGTGAAGAATCTTCTGTGGAAGAGACACTCGCGTCTGAGGGCGTCGAAACTTCGGAGGGGACCGTCAACGACGTTCACACCATTTCCTCTGCCGAATCGATATATGTTCCATCCGAGCTTATAGAACCCCTCTCTGGAGATGATGCCTCCCCTGAGCTGCAGCTATTGCCGGACGAAATTAGAACAATCCCGAACCTCGCTGCCGAACCTGTCGAAGTGCCCTCATCTGTTGAAACCTATGCGACTGAGAATATTCCAGTGGACAGTCCCACCGAGGCCATAGAAGATCTGTCTGTTGAAGACGAGACCCCTGCTCTGGGACCTGAAGGTCGTGCCACCGTGGATCACGACGTTTCCCATCCCTCGGACAACACCTTGACCACAGTAACCCAACCCGTGGGATCTACCGTCCCGCTTCAACCGGCCGTCCAGGACGAGATATCAGAGTCTACGGGTTCAGCCCTATCGTCACCAGAGCCTGATGCCTTCCTCCTCCAGTCTTCCCCTCACCGTGATGCCGGCTCTCAGAAAAGACGTGCGGTCTCTGGGGATGCCTCCGATGACGACTTGGAGATCATACGTGTCGAAGAGGTCGTCAGGAAGGAGGGTGGTGATGAGGGTGAGTGGACGGAAGTCGAGTAGTACCGTTGAATATAGCGCCTTTTCGAGGACTCTGAAGATACACTATAGTCGAATAATGAGCTTCACTTTGTAACACTTTCTCTGTACCTTTTTTAGTTCTTCGTATGTAGCATAGTAGCGACTTAAATATATACATTGAGTTCCCCGAATGTCGATTGTTTGAGAAAAGAGATGTATTTGGCGAGACAGAATTTGAGAGTTCGGTTCATCGTGTACCAAACGGACATTACTAACACTGGCATATCAAAGGCACTGCGCGATGATTTTAGCTTGCACTAAACAAGATGAACCTAATGATACATATGATGATAGACATGAGTGATAGCAGGAGCAAACACAAACAGAAAGCAAAATAGATGGCAGTATCATACAACGTCTGTCCAATATCCTCCATTCTATTTCCCTTCCTATCGAATCGAAAACTTGTCAAACGCACTCTCCCTCTTCTTCTCCTTCGCCGTGCTCCACACGTGCCACATCTTCATCGCCTCCTCCGCGGGACATATCGTGAATATATCCGTCCCATCTGGACTCAAACAACTGTGCCCGACCGCACCCGCGTGCGCCTGCACGCTGACCACCCGTCGGAACGAGGGATAGGTGTGTACCGTGAGCGAGTTCGAGAGCTGTGACGGACAAGAGACCATTCGTCCCGTGGTGGGTGCGTTGGGATTCCATGATGTTCCGTGGGTGGTTGCTATTTCTTTGCAGTGTGGAGACCAATGGATGGATGTTACGGCGGTATGTAGGGGGATGGTGTGTCGAGGCATGGGTATGGGATTGGTGGATTTTACACTGAATATACGCAGTTTGCCATCCGGGTAGGTCGATCCTGTGGCTAATAGGTCGGACTGCCACGGACACCAAGCCAATGCCTAAAGGCGAGTTGATGTGAACATTAACGTGGAGTACCAAATTAGATAATAGCTTACTTTCACTGGCGCGCCGTGCCTGACCCTTCCACCCATCATGCGGTCATTATCCAACGTCTTACTCGCGCGCGCATCCCAAATATACACTACGCCCTGTTGGTCGCTTGTCGCGAGATAATTTCCATCATAATTCCACCGAACGCCGTGCACTTTGCTTTTGTGCCGCGTCAATGTTGCCACCGCATCTGGCTGGCGAACATCGTAGAAACGAACCATACCATTATCAGCACCAACTGTGAGAAGATCCTGACTCTGGTGCCAGTTCAGCCCGCCTACAGGATCCCAATCTAGATCCCTCCACGTTCTTATACAGCTCTTCATTTCTGCATCCCAGAGCTGGACTGATCCTGTCGTTGTGCCAAGCGCAATTATTGAAGGAGACGTCGGCGACCATTCAACACTTGTCGTCTTCCCATTGCAAACTTTGTCTATCTTGCATAGGTGAACAATCCTGCGGTCACTAAGGTCTTGATAATAGACGTCTTTGCCGCAAGCAACGGCGATGACGTTCTTTTTAGACCAAGTAAGAGGGTATGCAAAAGGGTCCGAGGGAATTCCTGGACCATCCAGGGCGAGTGTGAACTGCTTTCTTTTACCAAGATTCCCTGCTGCGGACGTTGGTGAAACCTTGGCGGCTTTCTGGAGAAGCGTCGAGAAGCTGACACGGAGCTGATCACTGACTGGTTGATGTGATGATGATGCGCCTGGCGCCGAGTACCTGAGGAGTTTATCATCTATAAGACCAAAACCTCGTGCAATGCGTTGAGTTCGAGGAGTGATATTCAGTGGCAGTGTTACATGAGGTCGTGCTGAAATGAAACGATCGGCCTAGGATCCCTGTAAGTCACGCTAACAGCATAAATACAGTACATACCTGCTCTTCCGAGTGTATTATAGACTGGGCCGGGCTTGGCTTGACCTCTTTCCCCAAGTCTGCAGGTGCAAAGGAGACTCGCCGTCGCTTTGTTGAGTACAAGTTCGTGACGGAGGCGGGCACCCATGTTCGCTTTCGTTGTGGGGTTACACAGAGCACCTCTGGTGTATTTCCTTCCATTTCGTGAAGTCGCCCTTCTACGAATATCCCAATTATCCTTGTTTGAAAAGCAACTGGCAGTGGCACTGGAATGCGTAAGGCAAAGGCGTATAAGCAAATAAGCGCTAAAAGTGGTTGCTTAAGGTTGCTTAGATCAGATCCGAGATCTCAGTAGAAATTATGTAATAGGTTATATTTGAATTAATACAACTGCTCGTTGAGTTGGACGAGATAGCCATCCCGGAAAGAATTCCGGCCTGAGTACTAGGAGGAGGAAAAATGTTGAGAAGCGAGGGGAATATACATAAATGCTGTATAGGCAACATGGTGGAGGTATAATAACCTATTTGTTATTTGAAAGAGCTGTCAATCAACAGCCTCAGTACTACCACCACGGTACTAATTTGTGGAAGGTGACTGGCAAACCGCAAGGCCAAGGGATGGAAAACATGTCTAACCTAGATGTCTAAACCAAAAGTCATAAGTGCATCCGTGATAGTTGAGCGAAATGAAGCTCCGTTCGAGTTGCATTGGAATTTTGGCCTAAGGAAACAGGGAAAAGGTAGCTGTAGTTGAGATTTTGTGACGCGCCGCAGATGACCGATGAATTTTTACACCCTGTATTGGCAAGATTCTGCTCAGCAAATATCCATGCGTTAGACCAGAGAAAACAGCTCTGGCTCAAGTCAAAATCCTGCCGTATCATCATCAGTCGTCATCTAGCAGAGCTCAAATTCGCACACCAAAGACGCCTGACCATCGTGAAAGGCGCAAGCTGCTCGAAACACGTCACTGGGTTCCGGTACTCGGCGTGCGCTCCACCACTTTTCCCATCCTCACAACCGGATTCACGAGGAATGGTCCTCGAGACTGCAGAGCATGACAACACAGCGCACCCGCATCCTATTGACCGAGATAGGGACAGACGTACCAATATGGCCCGCACTATGAATAATACCCGGTCGTAAATTTAGCTTGAACATCAAAATGCTGACTAGCATTTTCTGTGGAAGATCTTGGCAACTTCAAAGTGCATACACTCGTGGGTCCGTGATAATGCTAACTTGTCGTCTTGCATAGATATCGAGCTTGATGACACGGGGTTCAGTGCATCTTTTGAATGTCGTACCAGTACACCAGGCACAGCCGGTCCTCGCTTTGGCTAGTGCAGGTCTGCATTTCGTTGACGCCAGGACCGCATACACCGCCACAAGCTGATTAGCACTGAATGCGCAGGTTTTTGAAAGGGTGTGCAACGTACGAAAGCGTACAAACATTCTGTCCGACTTCAATGATTTTTAGCCGATATTGGTACGGCGGAGCTGGACGGCAACGGAGAGCAATCTGTTCCTGATGTGACCGCTGTCTATGCAAGCTTCCGCCATTTATGGATCGAGTAGTCCAACGGTCCCGATGCATACCGTATGCTTTTGACATGCGCAGTATATGATGGCCAGTCTTAGCCAGTGCGAGTAAGGCGGCCTTCGGGAGATATCATGATTACATTAAGTAATGGCTTCATCGTGACGTTCCACTGAACTTCCGGGTGAATAACATCCTGCGAAGAATAAATCAGGACATACCGTAGCTGGATTTCACCCGCGGTAGCATGCGCAGCATTATTGGGCAAGAGACCACAGCCTAGCAGATATAAGCTGTAGAATATGAATGTGAGCTGTGGACTATGACCAACATACAACTTGAACGGCTTTTGCCGAACAACAAATCTCGATGCTTGGGTAAACTGTAAATCCGTGACGTTTGTCACGTAAGTCACAGGCTGAGGTTAGGGTTGGCAGTCTCATCGGGCGCAGAAGTCCTCGGGCGACGGTCGAACTTGAAATGTTTCTGAAACCACCACTAGACTTTCCCTTCGTCTGCCCACCAACGCCAACGATAGCAGGGTGTACACGGGAGAGAATTATCCAGTAGTAAGTGTGTAATGCAGTCATTTTATCTCTCCATGCTGAATGTCTTACTTCTACAACTCAAGAGATCTTAGTCCCAAACCTCACAAAGCATCTGATGCAAATAGGACCGGAGTGGCTATTGAGTTTTACTTTGTAGCCGGACATATCCGCATTTCCATCCACCGGCGCAGTGCCCATCTGGAGTACAACTTAAGTACTTGGCGCACACCTTGACCGTTTGGCACACTTTCCTCCGCACTCACGGCGCACTTCAGGATGCCTGATCAGTCCTCTCTCGCAATGATACCGCAGGAGGTGCTGGAGCATATCGTCTTTTTCGCTGCAACCGATGACTTCCTGGGTCCTCCCTCTGGTATCCTTCCGTTCCTCGCGGTGAATCGCACGATGCACGATGCGCTATCCTTCAACACAAATCCTCATCTTTATGCCCGGATCTTCGCTCACAAGTATGACCTCGCACCGGCGATTCGGAGAATGGGTGCAGACTTATTTCCTGCAACCGCCCTGGCAGAGGAGCTGCGGCGTCGGAGTATCGTCCTGAAGCGTATTCGTCATCGCTTAGATAGCAAACGGGGGACGGGGGAACGGCAGATTCGTCGCTGCTCGGATAACAGCCAAGGCGCGGGGGAGGAGCATATTGATACGCTCTTGTGGACAGCGTACCTTATGATGCTTGAAAGCGACGGGCGAAACGAACGGCAACTTCGTGAATACGCCCGCGTGAATGAATGGCTGAAGGAGTACTGGTTCCATGAATCGGGTGCATCGGGTGCGCTCGATATAGTCAAGAACGCCGACGAATGGCCGGAGAACACGGAGCGGATGTCTCTTGCGACATGGTTGTTCTGGTATATGCTGGAACCAGGTGCGCAAAAATGTCCTACCGAGTCCGATCAACTCACAAACATATTTACAGAGGAGTACATGCACGATGACAACCTGTTTAGAGACGCAACAGGTATACTAAAGGTTCTGGCGCTTGGTGCACACAAAGTACGTGTCAATATGTGATTCTGTAGGTTACCCACTGATTGTGGTTTCAGTACCCGTCGTGTTATCCCAATTGGCAAGACTTTGTGCCGAAAAGATCCAAACTACATCCATCTCTCGTCCGACATTTTTCCTCCGACATCGAGGTGATAGCACCCGCACCTGCTTCGCCCGCCATCCTCGCATATCTTACACTGGTCAACAAGCTCAGTGTATCATGGGAGACGACGAACTACATGAAACCGTTGTTTCCTGCTGTCGATATAGACCGGTCAGCGCGGAAGAACACCGAGTGGGACTGCGACTGGGCTCGAATTCACAGCTTGGCGAATCCAAGAATACTGCTCGGGAATACGCTGTCTCGGTCGTTCACTCCGGGCAGCCTCGAAGGTGTGTGGGAGGGTATTTTCACGGTATGCCTCGTTCTCACCCCCCAATCTTAGCTCGGATACGTGGAACTGACATATTTGACGCAGTACACCGAGTTCACGTCTTACGCCGCATTACTGTCTGGCGCACCCCCGTCGGTGTTACAGCGTAGCCTTGTGGCTCAGCATCGCCAGACGATCAAGGTCCGCGAATGGCATCTGCTGGCGCCGGGTATAGATGAACACGAACCGACGCGGAATGTCACGCCGCTCAGTCCAGGCAATCCATCTCGTGCTTACGTTCCAGACGGCGTCACGATCAGCGAAGTCACTGATGGGCTCGAGATCACCGAGCCTGGCCGCGAACGGGTGATTTACCACTCATGGTCAAGTACGCAGAAGACGAACGCATTGGGCCGGGTGAAGGATATATTTCTCACCGGGGAGGTACGTTTTTAGTACGGCCGTATATCACCGTTCATGTAAATCTCATCCTTATGTCGAACGTGCACTAGGGTCATTCTGCTTGGGGTCAATTCAATCTGATCGGTCGGGTGCGGCCAAGCGATGGGTACATTAGCCTGTCCAAGGAATACGTACGTCGTGTTCTACCATCGCGTTATCTCCACCGTTTTAGAGGGACTTATGACTAGCGACAGACGGACGGCGACCGTGGCAAGTGGTTGTACCGTGCGTACATGGTCGGGAACGTGAACGGACACCTGTCGGGTAGGTGGAGAGACACGCTTAGCCCCGCACATATACAGGGCTATGAGGGAACTTGGGTCGCCAGTCGGCGGAGGTGACAGCGGCGGATGCGTCATAGGTCTTGGCCATGCTATATTTTCTTGAGTGGGTATAATTCGGTGTTGTGTCTTGGGTCCCCGACGTTGGATGTCCGTCACCGACATCGGATGTTGGGGATTTGCCAAGAGCAGCGCATGCGTGATGGCTTTCCTTTTTTTTCTTTTTCATTTGCACGGATACTCAAGTAATGTGTTAGGATGGGGTTTATTGGACTGTCATTTGTATTGTTATCATTTGGTAGTAGATAAGTACCTTTCTACCTTGATTTTGATTTCCTTCCCCATATCTACGGCCCGAGCGGACTACTCAGGCAGCTGGTGGCTACCTCTACGCGGCTTTGGGAGGAAGCAAACCTAAACAGTTGCCAGAGTTAGAGACGATGTCCGTCCATCATCTGCTGACTTTGTGATGGCACTGATCTGCTTGCACCATTTATTTGTTTGGCGCCTTGTGGTCCTTATCAAATAAGTAGCATGGTTGCGAACTTGAAGTACTTTGTCGTTTGGGACAGTTCTGGAATAACGTCGGGCATCTCTTGGCTCTTCACTCTCACGTTCAGTATCTTGAGACACCAGGGCTAAAGCAGACAGACGACCCAACTCACGACGACCACTCACATACGACCGACACGATACCGGATATCAATGACCATGCATTTTTCGACTTTCCCTCTCATGATCGCTGCGGTCCTCTTAACTTTTACGAGTTTTTCCCAAGCCATTCCAAACCCTGCCTCTGCGCAAGTGCTCCGATATGACTCTTTGCAAGTGCGGGATGAGGAGCCTGTGTTTCCAGACCAGCCTCCTTCATGCCCGATCTGTGCGCAAAACTACAGTAGCATCAGTAGTTGTGCCCAGGCGGCGCCCGTTCTCGCAAATGTCTCAATGGTACTTGTGTCTCACTGTAATTAGCATAACACTACCGCTCATGACACAATCATCCACAATAGATCATCTTCAATCCCGGTGCATTCATTGATGTTATCAAGTGTGCGTGTACGGATACCTTTGAGAGTGGTGAGTCTACCCTCCGACTCGGAGTCGGACATTGGGATTCGACAGGAGTGCTGACTATGGATCTTTCTCAGTATACCCGCAATGCGTTGATTGGTACGTGCCACTGCACTTTGAATGCTCAATTATTTGACAACATTTTTATGCTCAGTTTTACTCAGACCAATCAGACGGACGTGCTGAACACGCCCGACCTTCCTTCCGTTGTCAGTGGAATGCGAAGCATCTGTGCCATAGCTAGTACTCTCTTAGGAGGTGCGGCGTCTGCGGACGGCGAGGTACCGACGAGTAGCAGCAGCGCGGTACCCACGCCTACTGCCTTATCTACTAGTGGGAGCGCCAAGGTACTATTACCGAGGGCGCAATCTCTCAAGCTATTCGTCGTGCTGTGTTTCTTGAGCTCTGCCGTTATCCTGTGAGCCATGCGAGGTTGCTTTGATTTGGGACTTTGAGGGGGTTGCTTTTGCATGATATCATGATATTTATCGGTCCATGTGCTTGGTTTCTTAATGACTGTTTATGACTTTACGACCATTCATGTAGCACGACTATTACGAATATAATAATCTTCAGTTCGACTGTAACAGCCAGAAGCAGCATTTCATATTGCACGACGGTTACGAGCGCGGTCGCAATCTTCGGTTGCTTGAAATTAATATTCAAAACATGCATGACCCTCTATGTTCCTTCATGCCAGTCTTATGCTGCAGTAGGAACTTGAAGTGATGCTGTCTGGACGACGTCTCCGAGCCAAAGAGTTGTGCCAACTTCAACAAGAATTGCGAGTCGGAATAACTGCGGTCCGCCCGCCTTCGCCGGCCCCGCTCATCCACACCCCAAGCGCCGGCAGGGCGACTGCCGAATGGCTCGTGCAACTGAACTCGAACTTCCAAAACCTTTAAACCAACTAAGCCCTCGAACATACAGAACATACTCCTTCATTCAGATGGCACCGCTCATTGCGCCCGGAGGTTAGTCTGTTTAAGGACTGTGGATCCGTCTGATACCGATATAGGTGACAACCATTTTTGCAGACCCACGCGAATCACCCAAGCCGCAACCTTTGGGTAACTTCGCACTGACGTTTCTGTTCACCACTTGCACCATTTGTGCTCTGTTTCTGCTATGGAAAAGGGCTGCATCAGTACGCACGGTGGTCGCTCACCAGTACGTGTTTCTGTGACCGTCGTGTCAACCTGCTCATTCTTGCAGGCTTGCACCTTGGACGAGAGGAGGAGAAGGAGTCATTCGTCTTTCTGTGGATGACGGACCTCCCTCACACGAGTTTCTAGACGAGCACTATGATGAGGATAATGAGCATATAACCGACGACGAACCTTTGTCATTGCATGCTCAGCGACTGCAGGCTATGCACGAGTCGCCCCGAGAAGAAGAGTTGATACATGAGAGCATATCAGGAGGGGCCCCTCCCCCATTGCCCACCAAACCTTGATTAGATTTATTAGCCAGATGCCGTACGTTGTGTTCAATCACCAAATGGGTTTATCAACGATTCTGACCAAAGATCTTCTTTAGACAGGTCATAGGATATTGTATACTATAATTACGCAGGATGTAAGACCCCTTGCATCTCGATATTGCGCTCTGTTTCCGCAAATACCGCAAGCTTCATGATCAGGTACACTCCATGATCATATGATCTCTCATCTCTATTCCCTCAGTCGACTCAGAATTCTGCGGCGTCCATCTAGCAGTCGAATCTATGTCACAAGTGGCTGCCTTACAGTGAAGATGATGCGCAAAATGGTTGTGCCGCATACGTTACTCGAAGACGGTTGCACCTGGCCTGCATGCACACTCCGCCGCCGAGGATCCTCCGTTCTTTCAGAGGTCACAAGGTATGCTATCAACTCTCGGCGCAGAGTTCGTGAAGGGCACAGTCGAAGAGCATATAATGTGATCATTGCTTGACTTGCTATCGTCTTTGTCTAATCAACTTGCCACCAGCCATGCTGTCCTTTTGGCAATGGGCTATCTTCCTTGGTCTGATTACCTTCGGAAGTGGGGTACATTGCATTGGCCAGCAGACCTGCGTCGCCTTCCAGTCCTCTTCTTCGACATTCCCAATTGTCACTAAAGGCCAGGGTACGCCTGTCTTCTTGTCGGCTGATGAATGGCCTGGAGTACAACGTGCCGCGACCGACTTCGTCTCCGACATTCAGCAAGTAACCGGAGTGAAGTCTTCGTTATCCAACGTCACTGTCACTGGCTCTACTGTATCAAAAAAAGCTTCTTCTGTTATTATCGTCGGCACTCTTGGGAAGTCTTCTCTTGTTGACCAGGTCGTCTCGCATGCAAAGTTGGACGTTTCATCTGTGGAGGGACAATGGGAGGCATTCTTTGCCAAACAAGTCAAGAACCCTCTTCCTGGGATTGATAGTGCATACGTGATTATTGGTGCCGACAAGAGAGGAACTATCTATGGTCTATATGACCATTCAGAACAATTTGGTATGTGGCGTTATGCACCTTTTAAACCTCTTCAAACCTATTGATTATGAACCCGTGTGGTAGGTGTATCGCCGTGGTACTGGTAAGACGAATTTTGTACTGTGATTTTGGTACTGTCGCAATAACTCACGTCGTTTTGATGCATCGAACGCGTAGGTGGGCTGATGTTCCAACCACGAAACATTCCGAGCTTCATGTGACTGCTTCTGGATGCTCTCATGGATCGCCCTCTGTCAAGTACCGCGGCATCTTTCTTAATGATGAGCAACCATCTTTACAAAATTGGGCTATGGAAAAATTCACCAATGGCACCGGTGCACCTCTAACGGGCTCTCCTTTCAACCATTTCTTCTATACCAAATTGTGCGTCCATGTCGTGCGCTTCAAGCAGAATGCGATCATAACCACATATTTTGTCTACAGGTTCGAATTATTGCTTCGAATGAAAGCGAACTACCTCTGGCCAGGTTTGTACTTCATTCGCATGTGATCGTTCATTTTTCTGAACTCCCTCCCGTATTTGTGTAGCTATCTGGAGTAGGTGCGTCAAATAATCTCTTTATCACCTGGTATCTGTGGGGTTCGTATTGAATCTAAGCAATTAGTGCATTCGACATCGATGATCCTGAAAACCAGCCGTTGGGTGATTGGTGGGGCATCGTTATGGGCACTAGTCATCAAGAACCTATGATGCGCGGTACCCCAATTGAATGGGATCTCTTCGGCTCAGGACCTTGGGATTATGGTGTCAACGCACAGAATATCTATAACTACTGGGTATATGGTGCTGAGCGTGCCAAACCTTATGAGAGCATTTTTACAATGGGCATGAGAGGTACGTGAAACTGATCTCGCCCTCAGTCGATATGGGCTGATGATTGGATACAAAGGTGCCGGAGACCGTAGGTTCTCCCTCCGAATCTTCCAAAAGTCGTGCTAAGTTTCCCCCTATCAGTGCCATTGGCAGAAGGCCAGGATATCACATTACTGGAACAAGTTGTCTCGGATCAACGACAGATCCTCACCAATGTCTTCAATGGTACAAATCTGACTGACATTCCACAAATGTGGTGTTTGTGTGGGTATATTCTCCGCAAATAATGAGTCTACCGATGCTGATCGTTTTCCAACAACCACTAGATAAAGAGGTCGAAGGATACTACGATGATGGCATGCGTGTTCCTGATGACATAACGCTACTTTGGACCGATGACAAGTGAGTGTAACCATGGCATCCCTACTTCCACCGGTCTCACATTGACATAACAAATATAGTTTTGGCAATATCCGTCGCTTCCCTGTCATTAGCGAGCGTAACCGAACTGGCGGGGCCGGGGTTTATTACCACGTAAGTTTTTTCCACAAGTGTTTATTGTATACCCCAGCTAATCTGTATTCTTGTTGAGTTTGACTATGTAAGGGCGATGTCTTTATATATCTAGCCAAAATTAATTTTTGTGTAGGTTGGGGATCCGAGAGACTTCAAGTGGATCACGGTGAGCTTTTATGAGTACATGGAGATCACTTCATTCCTCATGCCCCATCCTTCATCTCATTCAGTCAACTCAAATTACGAAGGTATGCTCTTCAATATATCACTTACTAGCTTAGGTTGAACAGAGAGTAGACGTTCGAGCAAATGTCCCTTGCCATTGATAGGAACGCCGACCGCATCTGGATCGTCAACGTCGGTGACTTGAAGCCGTATGAAATGGATACCGAGTTCTTTATTGCGTATGGGTGGGACGCCTCGATCTGGACTCCTGAAAATCTCAACAGCTTTGTCACGAGTTGGGCTCAGAGAGAGTTCGATCTTCCAAGCCAGCAATCCCTACAGGTATCCAACATTATTGCAGGCTTGACCCGATTCAACGCACGCAGGAAGCCCGAGCTCTTGAACTCCACAACGTATAGCTTGACCAACTACAGGGAGTGAGTGATCATCATCTCTAACCGGTTTATCCGTCTAACCGATACAGAGCCGATACGATGCTGTCAGATTGGAAGAACCTGAGCGACTTGTCAACAACTATCTACAATTCTTTGTCTTCCGACAAGCAGGCTGCTTATTTCCAAATGGTTCACCATCCAGTTCAAGCTAGCTATACCCTGACGAATATGTGGATTTCTGCCGGTATCAACAATATGCGTGCTTCACAGGCGCGGCTCAGCACGAATGACTACGCAGACCAAGTCGAAACACTATTTGAGCAAGATTACGACTTGGAACAGCAATACCATCAGCTATTGGACGGTGAAACATCTTCCCTCAATATAATCCTCTCTTGTATTCACTCGTTCCCGCAGGCAAATGGGACCATATGATGGATCAGACTCACGTCATGTATTACTACTGGCAGCAACCTCAAGCTAATACGTAAGTGTACATACTTACGTTGGAATTGTCTCTGACATCGGTTGGTAGCATGCCTCCTGTTTCAAGAGTTCAGCCAAAGAAACAAGCTCTAGCCGGTGTTATGAGGATCACGCCCGAAGGAACGTTAGGTACCTGGTACGGACACCTTGGTTTCAAACATACTACACAACTTCAATGCTGATTGATACTATAGGCCGGGTGATAATCCTAACCAATGTGCACAAGGTTATTCGTGCCCTCCGCCCACAATGTCATTAGATTCGTTCGTAACCTTCGGAAACCGCTATATCGATGTTAGCGCTGGCGGACCAGCACCTTTTACGTTTACGGTTACTAGCAACGTCTCGTGGTTGCAGCTGTCACAGACCAAAGGATCCATTAGCCCTAGCTCTTCTGAGCAACGTATTTTCGTGTCCGCAGACTGGAGCCAAATTACCGGAACCGAGATTGCGACTATCACCTTCACCGCGACCGCTGCCAACCAGCCACCACTCGTACAGACAGTGGGTTTCACCGCCAACCATACGACAATCCCTAGTGGGTTTACAGGTAAGCAATTCAGCTCATAGGGACGGCATCAGCTATTTTGAACTATGTGCTGCACAGGTTTTGTGGAGGGAGATGGTGGCGTCTCGATCGAAGCCATCCACGCAGCTAGGAACACTTCTGTCGGCGGTATAAGCTGGATCGAACTGCCTGGATACGGACGTACTCTTTCGGCAGTAACTCCTTGGCCGCGAGGGGGCGACGAAACGAATTTCACTGCAGGAACCGGACCTAGTCTGTTCGTCCATCATTTGTTGACATGCCCTTCGATCTTCTCATCATACCTTTTAGTGAATATGACTTTTTCACTTTTAATACCATTCAAGGAGATGGCAACATTAGCGTTACGACCTTCGTCGCTCCTACATTGAATGCAAATGGTGATGACAGACCTGTTGCCCTTGCCGTTCAAGTTGATTCACTGGCTCCACAAACTACCTACTTCATCCCCCCGGCGGTGCCAGGGTCATTACCAGATGCTTGGGATGGCTTGGATGGCTTTGCTGTGAGTGTCACGCTGTCTACATGCTCCCAACTGTTCCTGATGAAGGGTAGGCAAATAATATTGTGTCGATTCCCAATAACTTCCCTGCAGCACCTGGTGCACACACCTTGAAGGTGAGACGACGCGATATCTAGTTCTTTTCTGCCAGGAGTACCAAATGAACTTTTTCGTGACATAGATATGGATGATCGAGCCGAGCGTGATTGTAGAGAAGATAGTGATTGGTGAGCTATAAACTCCAAATCGATGCTCGAGTCTGAACATAAACCATTGCAGACACTGGAGGGGTAGCACCGAGCTACTTAGGTCCGCCAGAGAGCATCAAAATAACGTAGTCTAATTTCATACATCTCTGAAAATGTAAAAATCAAATGAGTGACAAAGTTCCTAATCGCTATATGCTTAGTAGACGAGTGACCATGACGGCGATTCACAGGGATTTCGTATGAGCGTAAGGCAACATAATATACCACAATGTTCCAAATCCCAATTCATGCTTCATTCATCTTGCCAGCAATAGCCTCGACTTTGAGCGGTAAGGAGGGTTCGTCGGACACAGCCCCAACGGTGGGATAGCTCACACCAGCAAGATTCCATACGATGTCCTTGTTAGACAGGGAGAATTTGAAGGAGTCCAAGAGAACCGAGAGCGCGACCTCTAGAGATTGGAAATGTTAGCTTTCAGTAGCAGATCATACTGTCGTCACCCACTCATTTCCAGTTGAGAGAATTTAAAACCACTAGGAAACCATCACTAAGTTTGGCTTTAATGTAGGCGGAGATCGATACTCACATGCACGACCTGCCACCTCCTAAGAATGTCATGCTATTGAAAGGAACATGTCATGAGCATGGTTAGAAATCGGGGAAAGATGACACTTACAGGTTCGCGTAGACGCCTGGAACCTTCGCATTGGAGACAGACTCTGGAAGCGAGGATAGCCATCGCTCAGGTTTCCATTCAAGAACATCTTCCCCCCAGATAGCTTTGCTGTGATTACAGCCACGGATGCCCACTATGATCGTCGTGTCCTTCGGGACTACAATCTGGTGCACGAGATTGCCATCTTTGCCATGAATAGGTTCAGAGAGGGGCATAACAGTGTCTTGTCGGGTCCTATGAACATAAAAGTGTTAGTGCTTTACAAGACGGATTTGGTATCTATACGAACTCGCGGGATACAAAAGTCACCGGCGCAAACCTGAGGGGTTGTATAAGTGACTATGATCTAACTTGTAAGCAGAAGCGAGTATAGTCCTCACAGGCGCAGAGATTCTCGGCACACAGCGTCCAAGAAGGGAAGGTTCATGAGCTGATCGAAAGTCAGATCCTCTCCATTGCGGGCCTCAGAGATTTCTGCCCTTAGTTTCTGCTGTACATCCTGGTTCAGAGCAAGAAGATGTAAGATCCGCGACAGTGCGTTGGATGTAGTGTCAGTGGCGGCAAAGACGAGAGAGCTATATACACACAAGAAATTAGACCGATTCCCTCGGAATTTTTGATTTAATCACCTTAGCTGCGCAACAAGTTCTGCTTCTGGCAGCCGGTCTTCTTCGGCGACATTAATGTTCGCCCTCACTGGATAAGTTCGTAGTTTTTTTCAGTACAACAACGAGCTTGAGAATCAGGGACTTGCCACTGACATAGAAGACTAAGGAGATCTTTGCCTTCGTCGACTTGTTGCGAGACAGCCGCATCACCCTTCTCTAATGCAGTTTTCTTCTCGTAGAAGATAGCTTTGGAGTTGACATCCATGATGTCGACGATCTGTCTTAGATGCTGAATAGCTCGGTCGGGAAATATTTCTGCAATGTGACGGCGAAAGTTCGAGGATCCCAGCTTCTCGACATACGGAATCACCATTCTTGCAGCGTCGAGGGAGAATTGAGCCGGTCTATCAATCAGTGAAAGGACGCAGTAAGAACGTTACTCAGGAGAATATAATATCATTCACCCACAGAAGTTGCTTCAAGGCCCTGCCATACGCATTATTTGTCTCTTCGACAAGGGGATCGAACGAGTAACCCAGTCCAGCTTTTCCAATAAGCTCGAGCGCCGTGCGACCCATCCACTTCAGCACATCGACCTCCTTCGGACCGTGTCTGACCTCGGCTGTTATTCCTTTGCGGAGCTGGGAATTGTTTGTTAGAAGAATATTACAATTCCATTGACATCACTCACTCTATGAACGACCTCATAGAAAATCGGCACCAATCCGCGCATATGGCCTTGTGAGAATACAGGGCTATATCGACAGATTGTCAATCCGGGATGCGGAATACTAAGATGTCACTTTACTTCATCAATTTGCGCTGCTTGCGATGATGATGACCTAGTATGATAGTAAATTAAGCTTAAGGGTACTTAAAGGAACATATGTGCGCTTGCCATGAGTTGCGAATATCCCCGGCCCAAAGATGATGTTATTGCCGCTGCAGTAATGATGAGGCTTGACTTTTGAAATGGAGTATAGCAACACACGATAGGGCCCAACGAGCTGCCTCGTGAATGTCTTGATCTTTCACGATGATACTGTGCAAGGCCACCGGGTCGGTGACATACAAACAATCATTCTGGGAATACCTTAGATTTTTTGCCAGCTAAAAGCAATGATGAGCGGACGCACACCAAGAAACCCCTTGAGCTTCACAACGCCGCCATATTCTTGGGACAACTTGTCCTGAAAGCCCCATCCATGGCGATCAAAAAGCTGGCCAAGATTTCCTGGAGCAAAATGGGATTATGGCGTATTCATGAGACACATATTACCACACCTTTCCACCACGATACAGCCGCAGGACCTGGGATGTTGTTCAGCGATGACGGGACTATGAAGGGTCGTAGGATTTTCCAGAGTATCCACGCAGTACTGCCAACGGCAACAACCTGCGCAACGATAGACGGTGATAGAGTATATTCCATAGAGGGTTATTTGCGAATGAGCGATATGCTGGAGTGATGATAACACGAGTCGATATCGTTGTAGCTTTATATCCGGATTTCCGCCGCGAAGATACCGTGGAGATCTGACGTCCTCTCTGTAGTCGTAATCAACTTCACACTGGGTGGGAACTGGCGGTGGTACCAGCGATCAGAAGCCGTCAGAACCCCGCCCGTGGTCCATTTGTTACCCACACTCGCAGAAAGAAGCCCTTCACATGGGAACAATAAGACCGTAATTTTCAAAAGCAAGTTTACATGGCTTGCTGAGTATGCACGTCAGAAGTGGCTACACGAACCAACAAAGGGACTAACCTAGATGGAAAGACCGAAAGACCGGCAATCCTTGTCATAGGAGATCAGGGGTGAAAGTGTCCTGTGCTGGAGGGCTCAGAATCTGATTTCGCAACTCGTGGTCTACACGCGCAACCAATTAAATACATCGGCAAGATACGATGACCTAAAGCAAGCTGAGTAGCATTGGGTATCACTGACTCAGTATATGTATTTTCGGTCAAACAAGCCGCATTGACAAGTACTAGCGTGTCGGAACGCTGATAAAGTTCGCAATTACGAGCTATAGTACACTCTTGCAAGTATTACTGTACGGCAATGTTAGTGTCAATGCTGATAGAATGGATAGTGAACGCACGTCTTAACTTATTCTATCGCTTGCCTGAAAGACTTGACTTCTCCCTCTGTCATTCCCCATTTCTCAGCCAAGCTTTTATTGCCACCTGACCTATCGCTTTGTTGGCCGATGTACGTGGACAGCGCCTTCTTTTGCTCTGCTGACAAACTGCCGCGGCAGGCCATGATATAAGTCTGCAGTACGCTGAATCTGCAATGAGCCAAAACGAATACGCCTAATTCACTCAACAACCTACTTGAATATCTTCTCCTCAAATTCTGCATCTTCGTCGCTTTCACCGTCGGGACCATACGGCACGGGTGAGACAAGGGCATTGATCAATGCCTGCAAAAGACCTTGTTCCTCTAAAGCACGTGCTGCGAGGCCCGATGTTGAGACGGATGAAGGGTCGGAAAGCATGGAGGAATGCGAGTTAGGATGCACAGGCCCACTCGCTTCCGGCTCTTGTGTAGGATGCGGAGCAGAGGGATGCAAGGTGACCGAAGTATCACCGCTAGGTGAACCACTAGGAGCTGGGGGATTAGGGACGGGTCGGGGCACAGGCTCAGTCGTGGGGATTAGGAGTGAATTCAACAAGAACGCTGACTTCCGTCGTACTGCGATATCGGAATCTAAAATGATCACGATTGAGCTTCGGGGGAGTGCAAGATAAGATACGGGATGCACACCCTCTAAAGCAGCTTTCAGCTTATTCCAGCCGTCAGCGTCCCCGAATTGCTGTACCGCAGGAGCACAATGCTTCAGGAGGCCAGACAGGGCGTACACAGCTTTAGACCTTGTTTTAGCAGACCGCACCGATGGGGATAAGAAGGCAACGAGATCTTCCACTGGCGACAGCGCAAGGTACTAAAAATATCCCCATTATGTTTTCATTCCGAGGTCGAAGTGATTGGTTTGAGGACTTACAGAGATCTGAGCGGCTGGATTATTCTGCAGTGCCGTACCAATTATCCATAGAGTCTGTCTTTTGATTTCATCGGAAGAAGAGGAGGAAGTTAGGAGACCTTGAAGAGGTTCCCACATTTTCATTTTCACAAGGTCTATCCCCCCAAATAATATTAGAGTAGTCAAATTTCAACGATTGTAAAAGCGTACCATTTGCATTATCGATATGCTCTACGAGCTGAGTGATAAGGTATGAAAGGATTCATAAGCACATCTTGCGGAGGATTCTTACCATCTCAAAATTATCGAGGGCCTGTAATCGTTCCTCCTCCTCACACTTCTCGTCCACAGCAATAGCCAAAGCCTCCTTCATAAGTTCGGAGTCGGGCTTCCCAAGTATCATATCGATGACCTCGGGGTCCAATTTCCTGTGAGGTTCTTGCGGTCCCTGAGTGGTGCCGCCATCGTTCGAATTCTCGATACCCCATCGAAGTAGAGATTGCATGTCGATGAAGATTTGTGAGTGATTTAGCTGTGAAAGTAAGAGGATAAGATTTGCGATTGGATATCCAGTAATATTTGGTACAATGGTTGTGGAGGAGCAGAGGACTTGAGGTAGAACCAAAAAATTATGTATTAAACAAGATACTCGAGCGCGAAGAGGCGCGAAGTCGCTCGAAGCTTCAGAGAGATCGACCGTCAGCCACAATGCCACCGGATTCCGAGCGGAGCTTTAATCTAGCTATAAGAATCATCGCAGAATTTTTGTCGACTCCTTCTCCCTCAATCGATTATACCCATTTACCTTCCAAAAAATCTCGCTCTATCGTGTAGGATAGTCTAGTCGACTGTGGAAAGTTGTACTTGGATGCTAGGTGAGTACCGCGCAAAGTTGCACACTTCTATGATGATATCCTTTTACCATGTCCAACTACCGAACTCCACATGTGGACAACGTATAACAATTAGTTTCAGCCTTGGCTGAGTTTTCCGTTTTTTGTGCTTGTTATGCCTTTACCCAAAGCTAATGTTATTGACAGGTTTGTATCATGCGCTTGGCTCTTTCCCATGCTGGTGAGTGTGTTTTCCCTTACGCGTACGCAAGTACCTTCGGATGAAATCTTATTCGATGGGCGGACTAAATGTTCCCGGCCTATACCAAAGTCTCCTGTGTACAAAATGGAGATGGGTTCGGGTGCTTGCTGAAACGCATCGAGAACCTGACTTTATTCCTATCATATCGTCTTGCGACACCGTGCTGACTACTTGTTATTACAGATTGTCTTCTTTGCTTCCGCTGCGGTTCACTCTATTGTATCGTTCCTACTCCATGTATTTTGTGTATCTATGCAGCAATCCATCTCGTCAGACCTTGATTCATGCGGGTTCTATCGTATATATTGCAAGTTGCGTCTTGAAGTTGGGGCTCTGGCGACCGCAAAAACCAGAGAAACCTCCTAGACAGCGTTGGTCTTGCCTTACATCTTGCTCTATCTTCCTGCATCGTATGATATGTATTTTCGAAATCATTCTCCCCCTGCCCTCGTCTCATGCGAGTCCCAGCGTTGGAAGACGAAAGAATGGATAAGCAAAACATCTCAACGATCTCTGTCATTGACTCGGGTACTGGAAACAAATCTTCATTTTCCATCTTTCCTTCGGTGCATATTTTGAGGAGTATCACCTTGCTTGACAAGGTTTCTCTCATGACTGGAATCCTGGACACTTTTCGACCGACCGGAATATGCCGAACCGGTCAGCTACGGCCCGCCCACGAACGCTCTTGGACTCGCGTTCGATTCTGTCGTAAGGTCAGTAGTTCATATTTGAATGTTGTCGCGATTGCGTAGGTAGTATCATACTGTATGTGCATTTTCTATTCTATTTTTTTGAAATTAATTCTCTGCATCCTGTATAGGTGCCATCTGTGCCCACCATACCTTTGTGTGCATGTCAAGGTCGTCCACTACGAGGTTGTGGCTTAGTCTCGGCGGGAGTCTAAAAAAAGCATTTGTTCAAACAGTCAGCGGATCTAGTAGGAGGAGGCACTGGGTACCTGACATAGTTTGCGAGTTAGTAAAATTACGATAAAATTGATAAGCTATCATACATGCCCTCCGCGGATTTTTAGTACACAAAATTAGCAGTAAAACTGTGACTTCTTCTTAGATTTCTGTGTTACTAAATTGGTGGAAAATATGGACTACTTTAATCCCTATTTTGCGACTTGCCATAGTTTTATACAATGACAAATTTAGAGATAAGCGATTAGCAGCTGGAAAATAGCAATCAAATTGGCAATGTTTCTGCCAATTTTTATAATACAGCAATTTGAGTAAAAATCCCAAATCTATTACTGATT
>MLYV02000605.1:0-48345 GCA_001913855.2 Hermanssonia centrifuga | reverse complement strand
CCCCCCCCCCCCCCCCCGATGATACGTGTTCTTGAAATAAATATATAATCCAAACTGATCGACCTTTCCATTCCGAGCTGCGCCTCGCTATAGATGCTGTAATGCTTCAGGTCCACGATCACCAAAGAGTTTTATACTCTGGTGACACCGAGGTCCTTTGAATTCTATTCCCATGTCCGCCCTGCACCAACGATGGGACGACAAACACGGAAAATGGTGTTCGGGGTCCTTGTTAGGACCAGAAGCTGTCGCCAAACATATCGCTCAAAGAGGAATGGTGCTTCGTGAATTCGTGGGACAACGTGGGCATTTCTAGGCAACGCATGGTCTAATTCCTCAACGTGGCACGTATTTGGGCCTCAGTGCGTCACGATATCTTCTTCGATGCTACTACCACATGCAAGTCCATCGGCTGACCATCGTGCTCCAACGGCATTTTCTTTGCGGTCTGCCTAGACGAACGTGATAAGCTGAAGAACATCAAGCGTATCGAACTATTCTGCACGTTGCCCTCTTTTTCTATCTTTCAAAGAACGTGTGACATCCAAGTATATCTCTTCTACTTACGCCCCTTAGTAAACATCATGATTTGCAAATAACGCGGCACGCACGTCTTTAGAACCAGGCTTCAAATGGCGGCTGAATGCCCCTTCCATCCGCTCTTCGTGCGCCCATATCCAAGGTTATCCGTGTATCATTCTAGGAGGCTTCATACTTGTGCTGCAATAGCATCCATCATGCCAATGCACATGGAAGGCTGCAGCATCTGCGGCTAGGCTATCCGATCTCGAGCACTGCTGTACAGATGATACACATGGATGGTACGAGGATTCTTCCGGTGAACTTGTTCATGCTCATTTATAGCGACTTCAGGATCCACAACGTGCAGGAGTGGCCAAGCAAATCAAGGAAACATGCGTCCATGTTGTTCCTGCATATTCTTCCGCGTTCGGCACAGTTGTCAATGGTGTCGGCAAGATGAACTCAGTGTCCAACGTGCAACGGACAGTGGATGAGAAGCGCCTCCAGCTGTCGGTTTCTATACAAAAGGGACCTCTTCCAGAGGATTGTGCTCTAGGGCTCTGAAGTCTTCAACTACACACACCACAAGCCAGCAAAGATGTTCGTCAAGGCGATCTTTTTCCTCACTCTCGCTGCCAGTGCAGTACTTGCTGCACCCGGCCCTCGTTCCCTGCCTTCGGGTACGGTCACCTGCGGTAGCGACAAGTACAGTGTATCAGCTATCACAGCAGCCATCAATGCGGGTGTTAAAGATCAGAAATCTGGCAATTTACCTGGTAGGCTGATTCTCCTCCATTGCACCAGGGCTTTAGATCTGACTTAATTACTACAATAGACGACTACCCCCACCAGTACTACGAGTAAGACTGGTATCCCGATTCTTGACAACAATCGGTTCTGATTACTTTTCAGCGAGTCATCTGAGGACATCACTCTCTATTGCAGCGGCAGTGGCCCGTGGTACGAAGTTAGTATTCATATCGCTCTCTGCTAAGTCGCTGCGTCACCTAATGCGGAATTCTATAGTTCCCTATTATGCCAGACGGATCTATCTACACCTCCACGTCGAGCAACTACGTCTCTCCTGGCACAGACCGTGTCATCTTCACCTCTAGCGGAACTTACTGCGCGTAAGTCTTGACATCGTGCGCTGCACTGCAATACCATATAACTGAGCCTTTCGCCAGGGTCGTTACCCACACAGGCGCAGCAAGCTACGACGGATTTGTTGCTTGCAAAGGCGACTGAACTTAGCTTTTCTATATCTATTTGTAGACATTCAAGTAAGGAGACCAGTGTACATTACGGGTACAGAAAATCCGTCCAGAATCAAAATGAGCGACTGCGTGATATGTATTGTTGTTTTTGTGCTCCTTTCGCCTAGCCTACAATGTTTGAGATGAGTTTGAGTTGCCACGCAAACGTATCTTTCATCAGGTTGGCTGTTGAACAAAAAACTATGTTGGTAACGGGCTCGGCATGTTCCGGAGGTGCGAGTCGGTAGCAGATACATTGTCAGTTTCCACGATTGTTCAGAACGAAGGAGTGTCCAACTAAATCAAGCTTGCGTTACGTCCACCCTAACGACCCGTATAGTCAGATATCAATCAGCATTACTTCAGGAGGAACAGTCCTTCGCAGACCTCACTAACCCCGTTCGACTCGTCAGCCAGAGGTCCTCCATTCTCCGTTTTTCCTCCTTCATCGAAGCTTGGTTCAAAAGGGCCATGTTCTAACGGCTCCCCGATATTGCCAAGCATGCTTGCTCGCATCTAAACTGTCACGAATGTACTTGAGGCTCTGGATCTTTCCAGATGTTTACAACGTTGATCGTTACTGGCACCTGAGGAATACGACCTCAATTATGTACAGGGCCCCGTTTCTCTATTTGTTAGGAGAACTGACCGGAGTGCTGATGCAGTCTCTTGGAATACCATAGATGTGATGCGGTACATGTGAGCATACGAAGCACTTCGCGGACAATATATCCTTCGGCTCGTTTTGAATGCCAGTGTTGTTCAGACGTGGAGTTGTATATCAAGAAGAGTTTACTTTTTCCTCTTTTTCTTTCCCCAAGAAGTATCCAACTCATCCCACATCTCTAACCTGAGATTCTGCGTGCCGTCGAATATAATCGGCAAAGGTCATCCCCGAATCCCTCGAACGCGAACACGAGATGGCGTATATCCCTTTGGGTACTCAGATTATCGAGGCAACAGAGATTTTCCGCATATAATTGTGTCGATCATTTGCACACAGTAGATTAACGGGGCTGCCCAGGAGACTCATCCTCCTTAACTTATACCCAAACATGAAATTTGCGAAAACAAAATCCTCGGGTTGGAGCGTTTAATGTCAATAATGCCAAGTGAGTTGGCGTGCTATCGCTGCCAGTATTACTCTTGTAGCACGATAAATATGTTCGGATTTCTGAAGTTGTGACGCGCGTCACAGACGAACACAGTTCATTAGAAAGTGCGAGAAAAAATGCACTCTAATGTCAATGGCGCCCAAGATTATCTGGATTCCGGGGGATAATATACAATATACCGCGAGGTATGAAGCTGCAGAAGATTGCACCATGGGAGCACGTATTAGTAGCGTCGGTACTTTTGGAGTGATCAGCTCTAGACGTCGTCGCTCCTGAGGCCTGAACTGCTACCGAGCGATGACTCTCCTATAGCTGTCTGCAAAAGCATAGAAATCAGCATGATAATCTAGACATATAGATTCCTAGCTTACCAGCTCAATATCATCGGGATAGTAACCATTAGTACTCTCATGTCGTCCAAGTATGATTTCAGGATCTTGGCGTGTAACCTGCTCCGCTTCTTCATGAAGTGTTTCGTCCGATGAAGTAAACTCATCTCCAGCAAAACTATGCTCAAGGGGCTCGCCTATATTGCCTATCATGTTTGATTGCGAGTAAGTCTCTGCCTGGAGCTGAGAGATATTCCAAGCATGCGTGTCCGTCTGGAAGTGAACAGCTTGCCGTAAATTCAACATAAAGCGGGAGATCAAGATGGGTGTTAAGCTACATGGAGAACCATTAGCTGTTGGCTAGAGCAGCTGCATCATTATTACGTACACTTGAATGAAATAGGAAAAGGGTGAAACTCGGTCCAGAGCTGGCTGTAACGATAATTTGATTTAAAATCGTGGTTTTGAAGGGTTGTGACTTATAGACTGACTATGGTGTCTGTAAGTATCTGCATGACGTTCATTGCAAGCAAGGCGCTGGTTTAAATCGACGTGAGTAGGGAGCACCTTGTACTAGAGGGTGGGATGACTGACCCGAAGTAGGCGGTCCCTGCGTTGATAGGACTCATGTTTCAGTCATACGACCACGCATAAGGCATGCATGGATTGCCTACCATCTCGAATAAACACAGTAATCAGCGGCACCTTCATGCCCACTCGGTATGCATCTCTCTTCGTTCCGAAAGTCTTTATCCATGTCAGGAGAAGAACAAGTACGTCCGCCACTATTGAAGGTATGCGCGCTATTAATATGACTGCAAGGTGTTTGGGAAGTACGATGATGAACTTGTATATATGGTTTGACTTACGACTGTGTATAGTTGAGTGATTTGAAAGATAAGATGGATGGTGCGGAACACTTACTGAAAGACAGATATCCCAGCTGGCACGTCAAATTCGTCCGTACAAGTCGGGCCGATGACGGGCACCACGGCAAAAGCATTAATGCTATGAATAAATATATACTTCGAGTGCAATGAGCATATCCTGCTACTATAAGAGTTCTGTTGATATAAGAGGAAGCCTTACCAGATTGACCAAGGTCGGTGCCAGGTTCAATGTCACAATCACGGCAAAGACAATCCAATTACAATCCCAAAGCGCGTACATTCTTAGAGCTGGGAATACTGTGTATCCATCAGTCGCATGAACAATCACATACCGGAATAAATAACTAACCGGCAAATGGGATAGATTGGGCGACGATGATAAACTCTTCCAATCGCTCAAGACCATCACAGCTATAGATGAGATGTCATGGTTGACCCGCAGACAATCATAGAGCGATCACGTACATCTATGAAAGCCATAAATGTCTGTGCATTTGAGATAGAAAAGAGACGTACCCTAGTAGTAGTGGGTGTGATAAACGAGGTTATGGCGTATATCAACAATAGATACCGATTGCAGATGAACAGAACGGTAGCACCAGTGCATCTTCGACTCCAGATCGACGATACCTCCTGTTGAAAGGTGATGATGTATTCATACATCACCAGAGCTGACAAATCAAGAGTTGAATTTAAATATACGATATACAGAGCCTCCACGGATGTCCTTACCTGCTAATGCGGTGGCGATATCTTTGTCCACGAAGCTACGCGCGCGACCAATTTCAGTAAGCGCATGACTCATTGCGTGCAAGATTTCACTAACATTGCCTCTACTTGTGCAGCGAGTGCAGGGTTTGAAGGCATCTTCAGTGTTGAATGTTGAACGTTGAGCGGAGACTTCGGTGGACATGATATGCCATCCCGAAGCATCACATTGGGGCTTTATTTAAAGGTTCGAATCGGGCAAGGTCGCGGCCTCCAGTACGAGATCTAGCGGCTTCTGTGCAAAACGTCAACGAGCGGCATAAGCGGGGACAGAAACCTACCGTGTCACTCCCAAAATGAAGTATAGCACCACCGGCGGCTGAGAAATCGGTGTTAAGGTATTGCAGATCAGAGACACTCTATCTTATGGTTGCGACCGGACGCCCGAGTCTGTAAGTGATTAACTGTGAATTTCGTCAGCAATAAGACAGAATATAATGCCACGTAATACGCTACCTACCTCTAGATGAAATCGACGAATGCATGGGTAAAGAAGCTAAGTCATGTCACGGCACACGTATCAACCTGAACAAGTGAGAACGTACTAGTGTAAGTTTGTTACACGTTGCAATGTAGCGTCATTTTGGAAACTCGGGCTATACCCAGATAAGCTCAGTATCATGGGATCGCAATAACACCAAAACCGCTGAGACGCTCGAGTGAACTTCGCCCGATCCGGAGAGGTCTCAGCGCGTATAGCGTCTATAAACGGTGCTTGGACCTCCGAGGGGTGGGGTGAAGCATATAGATTCATCTGGAATTTTAACGTCTGTGTAGGTCTACGGGAAAGACCTGGTATTACTTTGTCAACGTGCCAATCAAGCTGACAATAGCTCAGATGGCTACGAGGGGAACACACGTTAGACTGTAAAGGCACTGAGCAGCACCGGGACAAACCTCCGTAATTTCCTGTGTATGTGGCGCAACAGAACCGATCGTAGTCATCGGAAATTCGCTGTGCGCAGTTCCGGAAAGTTCGCTATCTTCATTCTCTTCACTGTAATCTAGAGGTTCTCCCATATTCCCGGTGATAGTGGCCAGCGTGGGGGCGCGGAAGCCAGGAATAGAAAACCGCGAGTTAAATGTCTCGTTTTGCGATTCGTCCATGGGGCTGGCGGCTCCTTTCAGGTTCAGAAGAAAGCGGGAGATCAGGATGGGTGTCAATCTGCCAATCCTTATTAGTGCTAAGATTCAGAAACACCGGATCAAACACCTACGTTGATATGAAGTACGTGACGATGTCGAATCGAATGAGCGAAGACTAATCAATGGAAGAGATTCAGGTCACGAGAGGTAGCTAGTAGCGAATTACTGACCACATTCTCTATCAATATGTGCGCTAGATTCATAACAAACAGCGCCCTAATTCCTGAGGAGTCATGACTTGGTAACTGCATGACATTTTGCAAACTTACACAAAGTATATTGTTCCTAGAGGAAACGTCAGATTTGAAATTCAAATAAGTAATGAAGACCGATGCTTGCCATCGCGAATGAGCATACTACTCAACGGGGCGTTCATACCCAGACGGTCGGCCTCCCTTTGTTGCCGATATGTCTTCATCCAAGTCAGGACGAGGACAAGTATGTCAACGACGATTAGTGAGATCCTATACGCTAAAACCACTGCCAATACATCATCAGTATACTGTTGATATGCACAAAGGTAATGTCAGCTAACAGCTGTAGTCATTGCAATCAGAAGCGTTTTAGGAAAGAATCACAGTAAACACCCACTTGAAGAAAGTTTTGGGAGAAACAGTGTTTGTCTCCGTGCAGAATGAGCCCAGCACTGGGTCAGCGGAGAAGATCGATGCCGAAGTGCCGAATATGTACTGCATATGCCGTCAGCTTAGAGCTTAGAAGTAATAATGAAAGGAAAGAGTACCCACAATATCGGAGCCCACTGGAATAAGGCTCAGTCCCAACACGAGAGTAAGAAGGACAATACTGCGATCCCAAAGTGCGAACACCCTGAGCGCAGAAAATACTAAGAGTGATTTGATAAACGATCCCGATCAACTAGAACAAACGGAAGAATCCACTTACAGCCACATATGACATATTGTAAAACGGTGATGGCTTCGTCCAGCGCAGCTGAGCCGTTACAACTAAGTATAAGTAGAATCGGTAACCTGCAATTCGGATAGATTTTAAGCACCTACGTCTGCGTACATTTATTTTTATCAAATCAGCATAGATCGTATGATATCAATATCATACCTGAGCAGTGTATGGGACGGTACTGAGTATCACGTCGATGATTAGAAAGTATCGGTTTGCGGCAAATAGCCAAGTTGCCAGGGTCCACTTTCTCCGCCATATCATCGATATTTCTTCCCGTAATGTGATAATGTATTCGAAGAATACCAAAGCTGTATGACCAGGGAAATTGGAGCAAGTCGCTGTGACGATAAACAATATCACTTGCTAATTGTGGCGACTGTAACATAGGTTTGCACTAGACTGGAGAGAGAGATAGTCAGCATTGTACGAAGGTAAATATAATCTAGATGTGGCTAACTTCTGCTGAAATTCGTAGATTATCTCAGAGTTTGACATAGTTTAAGCTATTGTTGGATCAAGACATGCGGAGGAGGTAGGGCAGAGTTCTTATGCATTCTTGAGTGCCCGAGGACCATTATGTGATGTGAGCGGCAGAAAGCAACGCTTATTGATCGCCCTGGATCACCTTGCCTGATGCGTGTTCCAATGGTGCGAGACTGTGGAAGGACCCTAGTGAAGTCCGGCGAACCTAAGAAGCGACCGATGATGTTGGATGTTCTTCGAGTCTTCAAGGTGGTAGCAGAAATTGCATTCCATCAGACTTTGAATACATTTGATTCATCTGCGTTGATGAAAAGCCGCAATTTGAGACAGATGAAAGATGTGCACTGCAAGAGCACAGCCTGAGGAAAGCTTAGCACAACAACGCACCTCTTGTATGGCAGTGATTAAGCGGTCGCAATCACCTCAAAGTTGAAAGGAGTCCACAAGTGCAGAGAACAGACAGCCGAGGAGATCAGGAGTCGCTGGATGCCTGGTCTTGGTCTTTCGACGAGATACAGATGCTGATTTTAGAGGAATCTGAGTAAGGATCGCATACCGATATGCAAAACAGGGCCGTATTGAACACGAAGGATTCCGAAATGGCTTCAGGAAACTTTTGTCACGGTATTGGAGGACGTAAGGATTTTTGAATTCAAGTTAGCGCCCGATTTATGTCTGCTGACTAATGAGGCATCTTCACCAAATATCCCCGACTGCCCACAGTTTCAACATTCTTGGTTAACGCGAGCTGCTACGCTAAGTGATGTGAGTGCATATTTCCTTGCATATTTCCAGTCTACAACAGTCACAATATTCAACTGGCTATTACATTTCCAAAGGTACTCTTATACTCCGGGCCTGGCCCTGTACTCGGACGACGTGGCATATATGCAGGTCGCAAGTTCGGATGGACCTCAAGGTTCCATTTCCAGCCTGGATCCGCTCTGTTTCACTCAAAATGAATGCTGAACACACGTGGTCGGATCGTGCTCGGAGGCTCGCAGTAACCGGCGAGCTCGTGTTCACCATGCGGTTTACTGACAACCTTGCAGCGACTACGGCTGTACTTTATACCTCGACCTAGAAATACGTAAGTGGTTCATAGGAATTTACGCACACCCAGCTCTTTTTCTCCTGTACGATGTCACATTCCGACATACATGGTGTCATTGTCCTCGTCCGCAACGGTGACCGTTACGAGCACTATCAAGACTCAGTAACATACGAAGCTACCTACGCAGCTAGCACTCCACTTGGAGCAGTCCAGTCTCACGGGCTCGGAGCCTATCTACGGTCTTTGTACTTTCACGACACGTCTCCCCGTATTCAGGACGTCAACGCCGAGCTTGTGGATCTCGCAAAGATTCACGTTTTGGTCAACTCTGGTGAAGAGAGCACATCGGTTTTCAACTCCGCAACTGCTTTACTTCAGGGTCTCTTTCCTCCCAGCGTGAAGCACAGGACAACGCTTGCGAATGACAGCTCAATTGTGGCCCCTCTCCAAGGGTATCAATACATTCCAGGTCCACCTTGTTCCTCATACTACGCTAGCCTCATATAGTCTGACTATCTTGATGATCAGTTGAAACAGCCGAACCCGCTAACGATCGTTCCCTTGAAAGCTGGACTGATTGTCCAGTGCGTTTCTTTCTCTTCTCGGTCGTTCTCATAACTTGACTGTTTCCCAAGGCTTTCCAGCAACATGTGAAGAACGTTCTGAGCTCAACCAAATTCAAGGAAGCTAAGAGAGAGGCGGAATCCTTCTACAAGGCAGTTGAAAGCTACATTCCTGTCAGGCCTGTTAACTTGGACAACGCTGTACGTTGACTGCAGAGGCATGCCAGCCTAGTTATCGCTGACGAATGATATATTTGGTCATTATAGTACAACGTATGCCAATATCTCCATTTCACGCTTTTCGTGCTTATACCCGCCATCAGGTCTTCGACTATATGTCTTCACAATTTATTCACAATCAAACATTTGCTTACAGTCTTCCTCCGACCTTCATGCAGCAAGCCCGAGGCTGGGCTGACTTCCGTGAGAACGCTGTGTTCTTTGATGAGCAGATAACTGGCATCGGTTACAGTACGCCCTGACTTCATATCACACATCAGATGCACTCACCTGCATCTTAGTTGCCAGTCGCACCACGCTGAGTACAATCACAACTGCTCTTCAGCGCATCGCTTTCAACGGCGACCCTCTTCGATTCATGCTCATTGAAAGCACCTATCACCCATTCATTTCTCTTTTTCATCAAACGGAGATGATCAAGAGCCATCCCGAGCTGCAAGCAATCCGTAAGTTTATGTCATTTCTCACACATATCAATCAGTGCCCTTCAGCTCTATGTACCTAGCCAACTTTGCGTCTGCTCTGGCTATTGAGCTTCGGCGCTCTCCATCTGATGCGCGCGATTTCCTCAGTTTCAAGTTCAGAAACGGCTCTGAGGGGGACTTCCGCCCTATTCACGTCTTTGGGCACCGAGAGGATATTCCCCTGACAGAGTTTATCTACCGCGTCGGGGTAACGTATATTCGTTGTGTCGCCTTCAATACATTCACTAATTCTCGTGTCGGCTCAGAAATCTGTGATCAACAGCAACAGCGAATGGTCCCGTGCTTGTGGCGTATCTTTCACGGCGCCTGCACCGCCTGGTTACCTCGGTTTGGGCACGTCCTCGGATGCGGCATTCGACGCGACTGGGGTCTTCATCCTGATACTCCTTATACGACCGCTTTGGCTTTTTTGCAGAGGGTTCTTCCGTGGACATGAGACCTATGACGTGGGCGAGAAGGGACTAATGAATGCTTGAAGCAAAGGCTTCAGGCTGATGTATACAGGGGTTTGTGTTCACCTCTTCCCGTATTTATCCCAAGATAATACAAGGATGGAGCACCATATGATCCCATCAAGAGCACCTTTCATTGTTGACCCAGACTGATCGTCGCCTATGACTTACTAGGTACTATAGTTGTTCATCTCAACCAACCGATGTCCGCGTGTTTATGCAGCCGCATCTCCTGCTGACAATTTGACTCATTGCAGCCATTATGCATGCCCACGGCCAGTGTTTGGTTTACTTCCCCAGCCGGCTAGTAACCGTCTGAGACTCCCCAATGAAAGAAGATAGGAACACGAAGGAGATAGAATGGGGACATTTTGACTCCGGCCAGCATCACATCTCCCTCGGCTATGAAGATAGCATATCGCTCACCGCATCAAACATCTCTGAGAGTCAAGGCTCTTGTCTGAATAGTGGTTGCAAGGTATGGTTCTACCAGTCTTTCATATTTTACTATTCATGTTTTTCCTAGTACTAGGTGACTTTCATCCTAGCGGGAGCTGCAATATTTACGACTCAGCCCACATCACATTATGAAAGTGATCCCATTGCCACAGCTTGAAATGGCCCGTCCATTCGTTGACATTAATATCGGCTCGTTGAGCGCCATCTGTACGTACGTTCATATATTCGGTTCTTCTATTGTAACTTGACTTGGGCCGTCTGTATACATCTTTGGACAGGAAATCAGCTTCCAGCATATTGTTCGCGCGGTACATCGCTCTCGTACACATGTGAATCCCCACTGACTACGACGACTATGACGCTTCCGCATCTGATTTTTTTTACGAAAGATGACCTTGGTTGCATACGCCACCGGCGAGATGCGCACCAGAGCGCCAAGCGAGAGAAAAGGGGCACGGGATAAATAGTTGAGCTTTTCTAAATTCCATCGCAATTCCTGCTCACTTACCATTCCCTAGTAATTCGGGATGGCTATAGTTTCCCTTCTACTAAGTGATTTTGGCGACACACGGTTGCTTCTGCTAGCTTCCAGCGTGGTCAGTCTCTCCCACCCCCTAAGACTCGTGTTCTTGCGTTGATATATCTCCGCAAGATATCATATATTATTTTCAATCGTTATGAACCATCCAAAGTCTGGTTCATTGCTATGCTACTCTTGGCAATCCCGGGCCTTCTGGTTGCTCCCCTACGTTGTCATCTCCCTACGCTCGCAGAGACCATAGCCGCAACGTTCATCATCCATTGGTCTCTTCTGCTTCTCATAACCATAGGATACCGGATTTCTCCCCTACATCCTCTAGCACGATTCCCAGGTCCCATTCTGTGTAAAATATCGAAGGGCTGGTTGGCCTACCTCTCGGCCAGAGACCAGAAAATGCATACCTATGTCAAGAAACTGCATGACACGTATGGCGACGTGGTGCGCATTGGTAAGTCCTGGCAATATTCCAACCATACGATGGATAGAGCTTCTTTGATAGGACCCAACGAATTGTCGATAATTCCCAAGGAAACTGTTTCAAATATCCTCGGGCCTAAGGGCTTACCGAGAGGACCGTGTACGTAAATCCATCTTGCAGATGTTTCTAAAGCTGTAACATTTCTCAGATTATGATACCCGCAAGCACGAGGAAGGGACTAGTCTAGACGGCATAAAGGAATATACAGTGCATGCGGTGAGGCGGCGGCCTTGGGCCAGAGGTATGAATAGTACCGCAATGAAGTACTACGAGGGGGTCATCAAAGAAGAAACTGCAAATTTAATTCATGGACTACGGGAGCGGAAATCGAAGGAAGTGGATATATCAGCGTGGATGTCGTTCTTTAGGTGTGTCCGCTGGCTAGTACTATCTCACAGCTTGTTGATAATATTAACCACGTTTATTGCTAGTTTTGATGCCATGGGGCGTATGTCGTAAGTTACCTCAGATGGATTGTTCCACCGGTATGCTTACCACACAGTTTAGATTCAGCTACGACCTCCGTATGCTAAAGGACGGCAGGGACAGTCACGGCCTATCCCAGCAAATCGAGAACGGATTGATGTGAGATACTTCATATCGTTGCCTTTCATAACCGCTGACGGCTCTGCGCACTCATTTCAGAGAGGCCGCATGGATCTCTCACGTTCAGTGGCTTGTTCCTTTCTTGAAGTATATACCAAGTGCGAGTAAGTCCTGGGAAGAGATAAAAGCTGTCGGTGAAAGGTTGGTCAGACGTCGCGCACAAGATGGCTCTATTCACCCGGATATCTTCTACTATCTCGTATGTGGCGCTTTGTTTCTACTATTTTGGTTCAGCTCAGTGACCAAGAGATGATAGATGAACGAAGACGGCCAAGAAATAACCAAACCCGTGATAGAGGTATGTGCCATAGACGGTATGCTCGCTATCATTGTAAGTCTCCGGCTCCGAACCCACGGACTTAGGATCTCATTTAGGTCCTTTATTGCAGGCAGGATCAGATACCTCAGCGACAACGCTGTCCCATCTATGGTATTACTTGTTAAGCAATTCTGCATGCTTCAACCAGCTACGGAGCGAAGTAGACGAGGTGTTTCCTCTTGGAGAAGACCCCTTGAACGACCTCTCTAAATTAGGGACAATGTCATACTTGAACGCCTGCATGTGCGTGGTGTATGATTTGTACCGGCTCTTTTGTTGCTGATGACCCCCACAGCAATGAAGTTCTTCGGCTCTATCCTCCTGTATTGGCTGCGCTTCAGCGCAGAGTTGAACCGGATCGGGGCGGAGTCATGGTGGGAGACCAGTGCGTACGATGCGGTTGTGGAATATTCATCTTCGTGTTAACATTTTTCGATAGTCTTATTCCTCCGGAAACGCAAGTTTCGCTGTACGCATATGCTATTCATCGCGATCCCAGTCATTTTTGGCCCATCCCCGACCAATTTTGGCCTGATCGGTGGCTATCTCAAGAGGAGTACACACTCCCTTCGGGTGACAGAATCGCGTCGGTAATAACGGACCACGAGGTGTTCATACCGTTTTCTGCGGGTCCCATGGGTTGCGTTGGGAAGAACGTGGCAATGGCGGAAATGAGAGCGGTGGTATCCACCGTTGTTCAGCAATTTGATATGACCGTAGCCAATCAAAGTAACCTGGCGAAATGGGAGGAGGACATCCGAGAGGTCTTCGTGACAAGTCGGGGTACGCTTCCGGTGGTCTTGAAACCTCGTCATTCTTGAAACGAGGGGACCCTGCATTCATAGAACCTCAGAGTGCTCCTTCGCTACTTTACCATTTTTGATGAGTTGGTGGGTGTACTAGAAATCTCCGAACCAGTGCCAGCGTTCGTATAGAAATTATTGCATTTCTGCCTGAATAGAAGCACGGCAGATGAACCAGATAGAAATAGAGATAAAAACCACGTAGCTGCAACAGTGGTAAATACTGTGCTTAGTCAGCAATCTGGTCAGGCTATTGTATACTCCAAATTCCGGGTGCTACACTTGGATATTTGCCAGTAGAATATCCCTGATTCTTTATTAAGCATTTAAGATACATTTTAGTATATATTTTATAATCTTCTCTACACATCTGATTTAGCTATGAATATAATAAGTGTTAAAATACAGTAGATACCCATGAACCAAGAAGCTGGTCAGGCTCAAAATATCACCATATGTTGTAAAGATCACCCCGAAATGTGCAGGACCCTACTATCCAGTTATTGTACGATTTTTGAATAGAAGATATCATCAGAATAGAGTGTATCAAAAAATGTACAGAGGCGACCAGCTACATAGTCTGACTGGCTTGCTGACTAAGCACAGTATATCAAAATTGAACTTTTAAGCTGCAAGTCACCACTTAAATTAATTCCCCTCAAGCGCTTTTGTATTACATAAGGGTTTCTTACAGAATTTCCGGGAATTTCGCAACCGCAAGCCGCCACTGCACTGGTCCCTTGCGGCACACGATCAACTGGCAGTAGTAAGTGGTATACTTTGGAGGTAACCAAATTCCTCAATGGCATAGTCTTTGCATCTACTGATAACGATATTGTTTCTAGTACGTGGTTAGGGTACCATCGGCACCCTTGCCGGCGCACCTGCCGTATCTTCGTTCATGTCGCAGGAGAACTTGGAAGTTGTCTGATGTACCTCAGGCTGTGCCGCAGATTCACTAGCTTAGATTCCTCTCTGATAGCGTTTGGCAGGGCAGCGCGCCCATCTCTGTGCTCGTCCGTCAGGTCCGCAGGGATTGAGATGCAAGTCTCGCTCAGGGCTAGAAGGTTCACACCAACCCATAAAAGTAGCAATCGCTGTTCAATATGACCTGGTTAGGAAAGTTTCAATCAAGGATTGCTGTGGCTACGGCCGACCCGACCTTATCGGCCACGATGCCCCTCCTTAGACTCCCATAGTGCTCGCATGTCGAACAATCAGAGCGCTATATACCTGTCCTTATAAATCGCCAAGGATGAATTTAATTGCTCGTCTTCTTCCTCTCACGATGTCTCAACCCAACGGCCCCGATGCAATTGCCGAATTTCAAGCCTTGTGAGTTTTCACCCCCCATCAATGTATTATGTATTAATCTTCTATCACGAGGGCAGCGAAACGGAAAATTACATGGTTTATGTGACAGTGGGTAGGCAAATCAGGCAGAAACAACATCAACACGCGGCTAAAGAATCTCCCAACTTCAGTTCTGGTGGTCTACGAATACCTCATCACTATCCGTCAGGAGGTCTCGATGATTTGGAGATGGAAGCGGACCGGTGCTACTTGGCTGTTCTTAGCCAACCGATACTTGATGATATTAAATATGGTGCTGGGCATTGTACCATCCACTTCACAGGTGAGGATGATATCTAGCAATGACGCATGTTAGCCCTAATTATTCTGAGAAACCTCTGTAGACGTGAGTTGACATTATTTAGGTGACACTTAATGGTGATGCCAAGCCCTTTCACCCTCTATCAGCTGCCGCGGGATTCTGTTAGCCCTGGACACAGTTGGCATGATGCAGTATACCGTATTTGCTCGTGAGTATGTTCAGACCTAATCAATACTTTGCTCTAAGCTTTATCAGTATTCTCTGCACTCCGTGTTTATGCGCTCTGGGACAGAAACTTGGTAATCTTTCTGGTGATACTTGCCCTCAACATGGTGATAGTATTTGTGCAAATCGTATTTCCTTTCTATCAGTCGTCGAGGCGCCTTATTGACTGACACATGGTACTAGTACAGTTACACGTTGGAAAGTATCATCTATTTTGTGGATCCAGTCATTGGCATTGTCTGTACGGCCTCATACAAGTCACCGAATCTCAGCGGCTTGTTCTTCCAGTGCGTATATACTCTTCATGTATTTTCAACCGATCTAACTTTGATCTCGTAGCTGTGAGTATCCAACTGTGGAGGCTATGAACTACATCTACAGCCTGTTTTACTGACGTCAATGGCATATTCTTAGTGGCGCTGATAAGTCGTCTTTCCATCATTGTGGGAGATGTTTTGGTTATAGTATTAACCTGGGTGCGGACCTTTCGGCAGCAAGGAGAAGCTATCCGACTACGTATGAACGCGCCATTCAGTGGCTTGTTACTTCGAGACGGTAAGTGGTCCCGTCTTGGCCAGATCTAAATATATTATCCTTATATTTCATTGCCTAGGAACTCTGTACTTCATGTGGGTCCGGCATAGGTCCATCTGTAGACTTGTTACTAAAATATAAATAGTGCTTTGCTGGTGATGAATCTGGCTAATATCCTGGTGAAGGATATCGTATGTTCGTTCCCTATCGTTGAAGGGTAGCCTCTAACTACTTTGTCACTAGCCAGCCTTCAACTCTGCTGAGCCAGTGCAAGTCTTACAGCAAACGTGAGCAATGCGTTTCTCCCATGGAAGAATATTCTGATCTCTGATTCTGTATCTCCGACTCTCCAAGCCTCACTCCCATTCTAATCTCTCGGTTCCTTCTGAACTTGAGGGATACGTACGATGACGGCAGTCAAACCTTGACGGCGAATCACGGAAGTGTGGCCTTTCGGGCGCCCTCAAGCTTCATAGGTAATATGGGCGAATTACTGGACCATACATCCACGTCAGACAACTATACATTAGACGCTGAAGTCCACGAGCTTGAGGAGACGAAGCAAGAGGCTGGATTCGAAGATCAAGACCAAAGAGAAAATGGTGAGCCACGCTAAACCTGAATATATGGACAAAAAGGCTCTAACTTCTATCTAGCACCCTCAGGTACCTCGGAACCACAAACCGCCATAGTCTGATTAATGCAACTAAAGCAAACATCATTTAAAAGATATCACGGGGCCCGCAACGGATGACGGGAGTCAATGTCATATTTTTTTTGTAATTTGGGATGGATAGCAATAATATCAAGGGTATGAGTACAAAGTTATGAATAAGTATCCGCGAAATCCCGAACTAGAACATAAAATGTATTTTAACAAAAGCGAAGCTCTACAATATTTTCACGGGGCACCTGGTGGTTATGGAGATCAAGTATATGAAACCACGCGAGAACCGTTGACGAACCTCTCTGATTTCGCCACTATTAATGTCCTGCGCTGTCGAGCCATTTAATTCGTGTGGATCTATGTCTTCTTGAGGCCCAGACTGTTCTTCAACAGGTCGAATAAAATGAAGAGACTCGCCCATATTCCCCGTGATTGTCGCCACAGTAGGCACACGGAAACCGGGGACCGAGAAGCGGGAGTTGAACGCAGTCTCTTCACTTCCGCGCTCTGTCTGATCTACTTGGCGTAGATTCAGCAGAAAACGTGAAATAAGGATGGGGCTTAAGCTGAAAAGACGATTGTGAGTCGCAGAACATGAGTTATACGGAGCTTACCAACAAGTTGAGATATAGCCCAACCGCCTCGAGAGGCTGAGAACCACCGAAGTCAAGAAGGATTCAAATAGATAGCAATCAAAACACGTACGGTGTTCACCACAAGAACTTGAGCCACATTCATAACAAGTATTGCGCTGAGCATCCAAACAATCAATCCCGCGAGAATAAATATGCCTTGCAGACTTACATAAAATAAAGTGTGCCTAGGTACGGATAAGCAGGTCGGAAACAACAAGCACAGAAGCGAAGCGTACCATCGCGGATAATCAGAGTACTGAGCGGTAACTTCATGTTGAGTCGTGATGCCTCTTTTTTATGCCGGAACGTCTTCATCCAGGTCAAAGATATCACCAATACATCCGCCATTGTAACGGAAAGTCGAGATGCTAGTGTTACTGAACAGTAATCGTACGTGATAATGGTTTGATGCAAATCTAGTGATACTTACGACTAACGCAAGTCCATTCAAGGAACTGTTGAAATGGAAAAATTTAATTACGCACCGAAATTGGAGAGCGCCGGACAAGTTTGACGAGGTATAACAATAACCACCAAATAGAGGGTCGGCAACGAAAGCGATATTCGAATTGGCGAAGATGTACTAGAGAATTAGTAAGAAAATTAGCCTCAAGTGGTACATAGTAGACCCACGATATCGGCGACTACTGGTACTAAACCCAATGTTAAGACGATAGATGACCATACTATTGTGCGATCATACAGAGTGTATAACCGAAGGGAAGCGAAGGCTAATCAAGGAGAGTTAAAAGGTGGAACACGGGTGGGATATAATATAAATACCAGCATATAGGGCGTATAGTGCTAATTGTACCACATAGGAGGGCGGCGTCAGGGCTCGACAACTGATCAAATCAGTGGAGAGTATTTTACATACGGTATGGTTACACGTACGTCTAAAAGAGTCGTTTATAAAATATCAATAATAATATAATTTCCACACTTACATCAGCGGTGTATGGTGCAGCGGCAATGACAGCACCAGCGATCATCATATAGCGATTAACGAGGAAAAGCCAAGTTGCACCAGTCCACTTGCGCAACCACATAGCTTCAACTTCTTGTCCAAAAGTGACGACATACTCATATGTTATCAGAGCTAATAATGAATGTTCATCAGTCCTTGAAGCCCGCCGCGAGTGAAATTTGTGGACCTCACCAGTTAAGGCGTAAATAAAGTCCGTTTCAAGAACTCTAGCATGATTTTCATCTTATGAATCAGTGTGTAATGCAAGCTCTGGGACGTACTCACATTCCCTGGTATTGCGAAGCCGTGTCCGAAGTCGGCGTATCAGTTTGAGACATAGTGGGTTTGAGGGGGGATGAAATCTTGAGCGTGTTTGCCTTGTTTGCTTATCACGCTCTCCCACCCCATAGCATCCCCATCTCCCGATCATGGCATACGTCTTGATATTCAGTACCTGAGATCACCGCAATCAGTCAGAAGATGAAGTATCTCCTCGATATTGTGTCATCCTTAAACCCGAAAGTTGATCTTCGCCTGCCTGAACAGTCGGGATCAATGACAGAACCTTTTGTTGGTGATATCGTGAGCGGTTGAAGGCCGTGTGATACGGGATGTTGGCAAAGTTATGAATTATTTTAAGGCGGCAATGTCAGCACTGCCAAAGGCTGGCGCTTTCCTTGATCCTGATTGATGGTGTTGTGCCTACCATACCAGCGTCAGTAGCCAGCGGAGTAGATAGGAAGAGCCTATGCTGAGCACCTGTTCCTACAGAACTGCATCGAATGAGGATCGTTCCATTACTCGCCGTAGGTTTACCCAGATCCCGCTTCAGGGCAGATATATAAGACACTGGCAGAGTAATAACATAAGTGATGTTAAGATCAACCTCGGTAGGAGTTGTTGTATTTGACGCAGCTCGGGATTGACAGCACTGGCAGCACAAATATTGTATCAGGACCGGGGTAAATACGGCCATAGAGCCTAAATTGATAGTGGTCAGTTTCTTCCATCAGCCAGTAGGGACAACTCACAGATTTTGATAGTAACTCGTAGCAATGGGGGACTATATCTTGAATCACCTCATCGATTGCGCGACCTGTGGCCTCAAACATGAGAGGCAAAGCTACTAGGCGCATTTTATGACACATACCGCTCGACGAGATCCAAGTTAGGTGATTTGAACATCCAATGGCGTCGAGAGATTCGTCAGCTCAAGATGTAAGGCGACCGAGTCTGGCTCTTCAGTCGTTTGCTCTGGTGTTTCCCATCCGTCAAATTCTAGACACTCTCCGATATTGCCGGTGATGCTGGTGGGTGCGCGGAATCCAGGAATAGTAAAGCGAGAGAAACCAGCCCCATCTAATTCGTCCTTCAGTTGCTCGACTTGGCGTAGGTTGATCAGGAACCGAGATGTGAGTATAGGAGTCAAGCTGCAGCACCATTACATTAATTATATAACTGGTGAATGCATGTGGCAGACAGACTTGTTGATGAATGTGATAACCGGTGACAGCACTTGTAATCTTGGCTGTAAGGTCCCAGTCAAGAGACGCCAAGCATGAAAGATATATAGTACATACCACATTTTCCACACAAATCTGGGCAATGTTCATCGCCAAAAGCACGCTAAGCAATAATGTGAATATTGTCAAAAGCGTATGTCACGACTGACGTACACGAAATAAACAGTCCCTACGTTTTTGATGACTCAGATGTGCAGGTCCTTTGAAGAAAGCAGACACAAACCATCTCGGAGAAGGAGGATACTCAGAGAGACCCCCATGTTCATCCGCAAAAATTCCCTACTATTCCTGTAGGTCTTCACCCATGTCAGAGCCAACACAATGACGTCCGCAATGATCATGCAAAAGCGAGTTGCTAGAACCACTGTGGGAAGGAAAGATATGATGAACAACCGATAACGTTTGCTAGAAACGTGCTTACAACTGCACAATAAAACAGTATTAGATCCTGTCTTGTAACGAAACTAAGATGTTATACCGGAATTGTGCGGTAGAGCTGGTACTCAATGAATCGGTACAAACAGGGCCGACTCCAGGAATCATTTCGAAGATTATTGTCGCCCTAATATAATTAAACTAATCAGAGGTGTGAGCAAGACTCCGTCACTGAGGTATGATCTAGAATCGACTTACAAGGTCGCTACCGATCGGAACTAGATTTAAACAGAAGATGACAATGAAAATTGGAACACTGAGGCTCCAGAGGGCATATACGCGGAGAGCAGAGAAAACTGGATCATCCCCTTAGAAAGGCAGTTGAGGTAAGATATAAGACGCACGGGCAAAGACCAGATACTGTGCCATCGTAATTGCCTCCACAAGTCGAAGCGTGACGCCGCAGCCTCTGTAGGTATGCAGCAATTGGAGGCGAGTGATATATACATAGTAGTAATATCCATACCTCTACGCGAATGAAAAATATCAGTAAATGGGATAAGAAAGCGAGTGAAATACACACCTGAGAATAGACAGGCAGACATTGTACAGTGATATTGGCAAGCATCAAATAACGGTTCAGGATAAAAAGCCAAGTAGCTCCTGTGTGTTTCATTTGCCACATCATGCCCACCTCGTGTCGAAGGGTTATCACATACTCGTACACAACTAGGGCTGGGGACTGTCACCATTTGCTTATGATGATGAAATGAAAAGTATGACGCTTACTCAGAATTGCGTAGGCAATATATGTCGCCGTTATACTGAAGAACGGTCAACGGATGTCTCAAGTCGCGAACAAAGTGGACTTACAAGGCTTCGTACTCCTCGATGACCTCGGAATCAGATGCCATGTGTGGTGGGGGGCAATAGAAAGGTACTGTTACGATGGCACTACTTTTAACGCACTTACAACCTCCGTAAAGGGTTTGGCAGACTCTGAAGATCATGTGGAGTTTCGGCCCCTAGTCCAGCGCGTTTGGCTACTAATGGTCTTGATCCGCGTGCACAAATTCGCAGGGCTGCCCGGTATAGCCTATGACTTATCAATATGTAGACCCAAAACGATAGTGAGCGCGGATCCTCGTCGCAGGTACTGCCCGAGGCTCGTTCTTATCGCTCGGCGCTCAGCGCTCAGTAATGAACGTTTCCGCCGAAATGGAAACTTCATCCAAGATAACTTTCGGACAATCATTTTTGCCAGAAAGCGGTGCGTCCAAGGAGATCGTGGGATACTATCGCGCATAGCAGGCTTGCAAACGAGTCTACGGAAATAGATCAGAGTTCGGGCTTATACCTTAAATTTTGTAGTTTCGAGGCTAGAACTGGTTCAGTGGGAGTTGTTGCTATGGAGCGCTTGCAGACAGTCAGACGCATAGGATCTACCAAATTCGACCAAAGAAACGTCCCGTCGTCACAAGGCAAGAGCCCGAAGTAAATTTCATAAAAATGTGCTCAGAGGGCAAGACAAAGGAAATGACGTACCGCTGCGAGACCCGTAACTGCAGCCCAACCTGCATATCAAGAATACAACATCTTTAATTCTTCCCGAGTATTTTCGCGAGGCGTTCGATTTACAGAGATATAGTATTCTCTCGGGAGAACCAAGAGCAGGTTCCACAAGCGTATCGGGGTAGGTTCACCCTGTTGCTTGGATGGAGCGTTGGTGATAGTTTCTCGTCGCACTCATTCAATTTGTTTGAGGTAGATCCAAAAAGTGGGGATGTTGTATCGCTTAATACGTTTCAAAGTAGAAAGAGCGTAAAGGTCGTCGTGGTCGTCGGGAAGCAAGAGGCTCATTATTCAAGCGCTCGCCGCAACTCGCCTTTGATTCTTAGCCTCGAATGTAATTGAGGTTTTTTTTTTGAGATTTCCCTATTAGTATCTATTGTAGTGACGACCGCATATATGTTAATACATATGTATCTTGCCTAGTCAAAAGCTTTCTTGTTTGTTTATATTGGCGGTGCTGCCACCAAGTTTAAGTTTCGTCACTGCCAGTCCCGGCAGCCACCTCAGTTCGCATATGTCTAAGCTCGACGCCCAGTGTTTCTTTTCTGGAGATCATCTGGGGGAGCAAACAAAAAGAGAACAATTGCACCAGGTCAGCGTATCTAAGATGAACTCTTCTCCGTTTGAAGCGGAAACCTTTATTTGTATTTGTTGAATCCCAAAGCCTCGTTCGTGCCTTTTCAGGACAACCACTGCGTCAAGTCCTTCCTTCGACTGGAACCCAAGCTCACTCGTTCAGACCTAGCGGTAATGAGTGCCATCAAGATAGCTAGCTCAAATTATGTGCCGATGGAATACACTGAAACCTGAATCAGAGGGATCAGCAGGTGCTACTATCTCATCAAGAGCGCCCCTCGTTGATATCGGAGGATCCACGCTGGGCATCTTTGGCCGCCTAATTAGAATTTTCCCTCATGGTGGTGCCTACATAAATATCCGCACTGGATGGTAAATACCTTACTGAACCCAAAGATGTCGTCCCAATCTACACTGGTTTCGTGTACCATTACTAAGTTATCTGTAATACAACCGTGACTGTAGTTCGTTGAGGCCTTGGTTTTTTAGGTCGAACACCTGGTAAGAAAGGAACACAGGTGTGGCTTTCAAGTTTAGCGTCAATAGTACTAGGCCTGAGGGCACAGCCTTCAGATTCAGCTCCGTTGGTGCGTGACACTGGTTGTATGCACCTTTGTTTGAACTCGATTTACAACAAGCTGCACAGACAGGCACAGACCCGACGTTGCCCAAAATAACTGACAGCGCATCGGGGGCTAGCGTCAATCTGCGTCAATGTCCTAAGCGAACAGTTACCATCAGCCGACAGAAGGCGATCAAAACATACTCAGTTTAAGGAGGGAGGAAAAACATAGGAGCAGAACCTGGAAAACTGATCCGGTTCAAAGTCGTCCGGCTGTGTGGAGTAGATTTTGTGACTCTCTTCCCCCCATTTCCTACCGCCGCAGGCTGGGCTGATCGTGTCCTTGGCTGACCTTGGGCGGAATGGTTCAATACACTATCGACGATTTCTTTGGAGACCAACGACCTGGATCTCAAAGTACCGTCCCCACATACTTGCCCCCAACTGGTCAATGGGATCCTGTAGGCGGGACGTGCCATGGATGTGTTGAATCTGTACTTGAGCCCACAATCGATCCTTCCCAAGCACATTCTGGGACCTGGCATTCCACCACTGTTAGTCCGGATGAGGTAACGACAACTATATCAATCACTTTTAATGGTGAGCATCGCTGTTCAGCCCCAATTGCCACTTAATCATGTCTCTTCCTCTTAGGCACATCCATTTCCGCATACTGTTTGCTTCCCCCTGATCTCGGACCATATATCACATCGTACATGAACTTGTCTTTCCAATTGGATGGCCAAACGGTTGGAACCTTCGAACGGATTGCCGACACGTTAGACTGGACGTATAACTACTCCGTGTATACGAGCAACCAGTTGAACAATGGACAACATACCTTTGTTGTTCAACCCCGTGCGGACGTTAATACCTCCTATATGGTTTTTGACTATTTCGCATATGAGTAAGTGCACGTCACTGCTTCCGAACGTCAAATGACCGACCACCATTTTCAAGCTTTGAGGAGACGACTTCGTCCTCGAGTCCATTACCCTCTTCAAGTTCCAGTTCCTCTTCAACCACATCATCCTCCGCCCAGCCCACACATAGTACTCAGGCGTCCAATGATCAAAAAAGCTCACATCAGTCGACTCCTGTTGCTGCCATAGCTGGCGGGACGGTGGCTGGTGTAGTAATCATTTCGATCATGCTCGCTCTCTTTTTTTGGTTGCGAAGGCGGCGACGCAATTCTGAGGATATCATCGAGTCGGACCCAAAGCATAAATTGGGCCTACTTGGCGGAAGCCCTACGCCCCCTCAGATAACGCCGTTCACGTCCGTGCGCCCTCCCGCACCGACTCCCGTACTTCCTTATGAAATACAGCCATTCATTGCCACTTCGCAGCCAGGAGATAATCAGGACTTCAGGGGTACCACGCTATACAACAGTTCTGTGGCGGGTAGCAGCTCTTTGCCATCTCATACAGGAGTTTCGAGTAAGATGGTGATGCAAGAGGAGGGATTACGTCGTATGCAGGAAGAGATGGAACGCCGTTTGGCTGCAGGAGAACATACTCATGCAGAGAATACGAACTTGCGGCGGGAGATTGAGAACCTTCGGGCTCAAGTGGAGGAGCTAAGGAATGCTGCTGTGTTTTCGGGCATGGACGAGCCACCACCAACGTACGAGGCCGAGATGTCGGCTTCGGTTCCATTGCCAGAGAACTGGACCGATACTGGCCACCCCCAGGCAGGTTCATCACAAACAGCTGCATCATGATATCGATTCCTGTATGACGGGGTTATATACCTTCAATTAGTATGTATATGATACTGTAAACAGACGAGCACTCACGACAACCCGATATTTATTTTCGCCAAATTTCCAAGAGACTCCTGTGGCTCCTTGCAAGGAGATGCCTTTGTAAGTTGAACGTCTTGAGTCAGTCAGATATTCTGTAACAAAATGCACCATATCATCTCCTCATGACGGTTTCCGTGAATACCAGTGGTAAGTCAAAAGGAGGAGATCACTGAACGCGACACAGGACGTCAGGGGGTGTCACGTACTGTCACAAAATGTGACTTATCGTGACCTGTACCCCATCACCGTGACACTAAGTGACTTCTGCAACAACATCCATTGAACGTGAAGCCTTTCGACGAAAGCTTGACAATTCGAGAATCATCACGGGTATGTCCATTTTCAGCTTAAAAAATTGGCTTGTGCGATTTTCTCAGTTCCGATTTTGCTGAACAACCTATTTTAACAATCTTCAGCCTCTACTTTCTCATGAAGCACCAGGAATTGGAAGTACGCGTCCTATGCGGGGATTCCAATATCATACTTGAGGAATATTGCTCTAAAGTAGAGGCCGACAATGGTATGACATGCTTCTTACCGAGTGAGCTAGGGAAAGTCAGTAATAGGCTTGAATATACAAACTACAGTCCTCTGCTTAGTGCCACCCTCCTTTGCCACAGACCTTTCAACTGGCAGTGACAAATTCTAGCTCGACGGTGGATTTTGCATTGTTCCTTTCTTTAGACGGCAAAGTCGTTTCGAAAAAACCAGTGTACCGAGGAAAGACCACAATTATAGAGGACATGGCGGTGTCCCGAGACACTCGGCGACCTTTCATGTTCTCCCAACTCAAATTGACAGGTGAATCCATCGTCTCCTTCATTCCCGATCTCAATCATGAATAAAACAAAACCTAGACGACGAAAATGCAATTATGCCAACTCTCAACACGCTGGCGAACATTGGAGCCATAACATTGCAGTGCCACCGTGTAGCCAAGTTCGGAAAAGCAACGCCCTACGAACTCAAGCAAGTGGATCTCGGGATGAAGGAGATTCCAGAGACAGCTAAGAAAGCTGGGGCTCATAAGATATCGTACGTACTCGATATCTATCGCCGTAGCGGATGTTTAAATCTATTATAATAAAAATCAGGCTTGGTGCAGCCAGGGCTATCACTTCTGTTGCAACACAGATGTTCCTAAAAGACAGCATAGACAAGCCGTACGCCACGTTCTGCCTTCAATATCGACCCAAAGGTGCGCGTTTTATTATTATCTTTATTATTATCTTATTGATTTTAGCACTTTTTTGCAGAAATGTTGCAAGCGCAAGGAATCATGCCTCTAGACGTCGTAGGTGTCACTGTGGTCGCATGCGGGCCGAAGAGATCCCGAAGAGAATTTAGTCCTGCGCCTAGACAACAGAGCGGTCTTCCTAGCCCCTCAAAGCGAATCCGTACTGAACCCGTATCTCCGACAAGTCAAGCCCGCTGGGGGATATTCAGCCCAGCAGAACGCTACCAATCTCCTTCGCAGAAAGACTCTCGGCCTAAGGTCAAACCCGAGGATGTAGAGGTCATTGAAGATCTAGAGGTCAGCGCGTCGTAAATCCGTGTGCGTATCTGTCTAAATGATTTCGGACAGGCTCGTCGTGCGGCAGCAATGAATCAAATCAGGGAACTTGAAGTAAGGCTTGAAATAGCCAGAAGCCAAGGTGACCGGGTCAAGCGCGAACCGTCGCCAATACGTCTTGGCGGCCCCAGCGGAGAAGTAATCGACCTGACGTTGGATTAAGACATGTCTATTCTTGCAGACCTAATCTCGTATCTACATCATCTCTTGAATTTATTGAATCCCTCTTCATACCTTATAGCCTTGGCGTAATACTAGTACAAAGATCTCGTATAGTGTATTTATTGTAGTTGTAGTTAATATTGTGTCGCAGGACTACGCGCCTAACATTATAGTCTTGGTCTTTGGCCAATATACCGGGCGTGATTTCGAGTTTACCTGTTGAATATTTCTCTAGAGGATAAACTCACCCCAATCAACGTTACTTGTGACTGAGATAGTACGGCCCGGACTTTCGAGGCGTGATAGTCAGGTCACACTCAGGTCACACTCACCCGTATCGTCACGCTGGTTCTCGCTCTGTGCGGCGACGTCCATTGACAATATTCTCACCTTTGTTTATATCTCCCTACCTCAAGTTCGCGTCTCGCCTCAGTGCTTCTACTGAATAGTAAATATTAGCTAGACCCTTGGCGCACTCTGTCGACGTCGAAAATATTATGAAGCACCACAAACTAGAAGTACGGGTCATATGCGGAGACTCGGATACGCCACTGCAGGAGTACAACGTTAAAGTTGAGTCAGGCAACGTCGTAACATGCTTCATACCTAGTGAGCTAGGAAAGGTCAGTGCGCAAGTCTATCGTGCTGTAATCACTTGACCACAGTCTACCATCAATGCGTTCAGACCTTTAAAGTGGTTGTCACAAATTTCAGCTCGACACAGGAATTTGTCGGTGACCTGTCTCTAGATGGCAATGTGGTCTCGACCAGAGTGATTTATTGCGGAAAACTGAGGGTGTTTAAAGACATGGCGGTGTCGTCTAGTACCAAACGGTCCTTTCTGTTCTCCAGATTAAACATGATAGGTATTCAACGCGTTTATCCCTTGCTTTTGCCATAACGGCCATAACCTCGCATCCTTCAGATGGCGAAGCCAACATGCCAAGCTGTCATACGCTGGCCAATCTCGGAACAATCAAGGTGACATGCATGCGTGGGAAGGTCACCAGTAGGAGTGAAAGAATTCCAGTTCTAAGAGGCGTGAAAATAGGAATGGGTGATATCCCAGAGACAGCTAAGAAACTTGGCACTCACGAGATCTCGTGTGTGTTCATCGTCCTCTTCTGCAGGTGCCTATACTGACGAATGCATAACAATAGCCTTGGAGCAACCAGAACTTGCGCGAAATCTCGTCTATGCGCGCAGACAGAATTTCAAGATTCTCGAGATCAACCATATTGCACCTTCTGTTTTCAATATCGACCAAAAGGTACATCTCTTTGGAGGGGACGCTCTGATTCTAATAACGATCCGCCGTAGAAATGTTACAAGCACAAGGCATCATTCAATTAGAGTCAACCGCTGGGCTGGGTGGAACAAAAAGGGGTGGCAGAGTCAGCCCTGCATCCAGCGACGCCGAAAACAGGCAGAGGCCTCTTAAGCGACAGCGGTATGATCCCGCAGTAAACGCAAGTCAGGACACCGCCAGTCAATCGAACATCAGCCAAGCACCACTTTCGCAGGATGTCATCAAACCTATCGTGAAGCCTGAAGACGTTGCTGACCTTGATTACCTTGAGGTAGGAATCTCTCTGTCACAGACTCACTTCTCTCAACATCCTTTCACCAGGCCCATTATGCTGCCGCGATGGAGAATGTCAAGGAGCTTGCAGCGAAATTGCAGCAAGCTAAAAGCCAAACGAGATTGATCAAACGCGAGCATTCACCAATACGACTCGGCGGGTCCAACAGAGTAGTAATCGACCTAACTTCCGATTAAACACTACATTTTGCCATTGATTGTCTTGATCACTGCGTAACTCTCTTGCCTGGCATGGTGCAGACCCACATACATCGTTCGCCGGGCCTCTCCTCACGCTTCTACTGTAGCAACAACGCACAAGACGGCTTTGGAGACCGTATGCTGTGCTGCAACGATGTCTCTAGCGACCCATGATATAGCATTTAGAGTCGAGACCGGAGAACGTTGACAGTGGTGAGAACGAAACTCTGGTAGGGCATGCGGCGAAACGGCATGTGGTTGGATCGTCCCTTCTATTGTAATTGATTTATGTTACATATTTGGACTCCGCTTTGTTATGGTTGGCTGTACTCGTCTTAATTTGGGCGATTGAGTTTCCCTACGCTTCCGCAAATCTAGCCGAATTTAGCGGACATGAACTCTCGATTTAGTGACGGTAAGAAAAAGCGGGGATACTTAGCCTTTATGCATATACTTCTCTCACATTCAGCAGTTTCTCTTGCCCCGCCGCCGTTGTACAGAACGTTCTGCTCGTCTCTCTAATTCTCGATAAATCTGTTGATTCTAACGTCACGTCTGAGACCGCGAGCTCGACGCTTTGTACGACGACCTCTTACGACCTCTCGGACTTCTGGCGTCGCTGGCAGGCCTTTGCGCGTCCCCACCTCGAAACGCTTGGGAACGAGGGTTAGCGGGTCCATTTGGGATATTGGCAGTGTTTGGGAGAAGCGTTATCTACAGTAACGTGCTCTGTTTGCTATACCCCTGTTTGACGATACCGCTATACCAGTAGGAGTGGACTATTTGCACGGCGATTCAAATTACGTCGCAGAACAATATAAAAGGGCAGGATGGTTGCACGACCGCGTTCACTTCGTGATGTCGTTCTGGTCCTCGTCGGCGCAACATGCATGCACATCGCCTCCAGCTTTTTTGGAATCTTCCAGCCAGAGCTGTACTCCGGAGATATCACTGTCAACACCCAAGTAATCCAACAGCCCCAACAGCCCCTGGGTCTACCAAAGTCTGACGTACCTCACCCTGTCGTCCTCAACACTCCCAAACCACCTCCAATCACAGACCTTTCTGTCGACTTTCCCGAGACCACCATTGACGCACACGCACCAGGGTGGACACTTTTCCACAACCTCTACATGTCGAATGGTACGCTATACGTGGTCTCTTCCCATCCCTACTCCGACTTCCCTGATATCAATTTAATGACCTCCACCGGTCTCGCTGCTGAGAATACTCCGGAAAATATCGCGGCTCGAATGCCCACCAGCCAGGAGCTGGATTTTATCACCCCTGAAGAAGCTCGTACTCGCTGGGGTCCGATTCCCTCTCAGCCGAGGTCTAAGAACCGTGTATGGAACGTGCAGGGAAATACTCTACTCTCCAATGACCCTTCGCAGTTCCTGGACCATTACTATCACTTTTGTGCAGAGTTGATGCTGGGTGCTTGGGCATTCTGGCAAGGCGCACATGGTGCGAAGGTCGACCCAAAACGTGCAGAACTCACTACTGCGCCTCCATTCACTCGGGCTATATTCGCGCATGCTGATGCAGATGGCTGGAGAGATCGGCCAGGATTCAACTCGTACTTTCTTCGTGCCTCCTTCCCCTCACTCACAGTCGAAGTGCAAGCAGATTGGCAAGACCGGGTAGCGGCAACTTCTGCCGTTGGAGACTACGCTCGTACCTGGCATTTCGACAGCGTTCTTCTGTCAGACCGCTCGGCCGCTTTCCGCGGAGTTATTTGTGGAACCCAAGTCCACCGTACTGCTGGCGAAGCTTTCCACTTTATGCGCAATAATGGAAACCTAACTCGGTGGTGGTGGGAGCCTGTGCGACGGGCTGTCTTACGGTTTGCCAGCGTGGACCAGAGAGTATTGGAGGTTGGCGTTAGGGCCCAGATCGAATCTGAGAAGGCGAAAATCGATGGGTTGGCGGGCTCGAGATCGCAGAGACAGGATGTGGTGGTGACATATATTGATAGGCAGGGAGTGAGGCGGCATTTGATCGATGAAGACCACGAGCGTTTGGTGGCGGCGCTTCATCAGATGTGTGCGATTAAGGGTTGGGAGTTAAACATCGTACAGGCGGAGAAGCTCACGAAGGAACAACAGCTAAATTTGGCTGCACGGACGACGGTATGTTCTCAATTATATGGGTGTTGAGTTCCAGATCTTAGCGGACAGCAGGTACTCCTCGGCGTCCATGGGAATGGTCTCACAGTATGTCCTCAGTAATATTGTTGACCCCAGTTGACTGAATCTGCTCCCAGCACTTGATCATGATGTCTCCAACTCCCATTTCCACGGTAATCGAAATGTTCTTCCCTGGTGGCTTCGCCCACGACTACGAGTGGACAGCTCGCGCACTTGGTCACAAACATTTTGCTGTTTGGAATGACACGTACGCTCTCTCACGTTGAATTGCGTAACAACTCACAAATGTACTTTCTTGTAGGTATCATACATACCCGAACCTTCCCCACGTGGATTACCCCGAAGGCTTCCAAGGTACTGAGATACCAGTGCACGCAGAGAATGTCATCAACATCATAGAAAGCCGCGTTGCAGGAAGTCTGTCATAGGCAACATATATTATTTATTCGAGTTTGTCTCGATTTTCGTATGCAAATGCTGTCCGTTCTCAATCTCAAGCTGCTACGCTGATTTACTTCATTATCACGGGACTCGGGGCACTACGGACGTTCGGTACCGCTTAATATATCATTATCGCAAACCGCAATGGCGGATTCCGTGTAACATTACTTTCCATGTATCACCTATGGCTATTCTCTCCGTTGTTGGAAATCAAAGAGACGTCAGTTATGTGCAATGGGGTAAGGATCGCAGCTTTACAGGGCATACAGGGAATCTGCGTCCTCCCTAGCTATGTACACTTTCAAGGGCACACTGTATAATTATTGACGAATGTATATAACAGTAGACACAGAGAGGACATCCTTCAAAATCAACTGGACGAACATGAGGGTACAATGAGTTATGACTGACTAGGCGAGCAGTAGATATGTGGAACAGGTGAGGGAACAAAGGAGTTGAGTCAAGGATTATCACAACGTCGCGGCAGAGATGCGAGCCAGAAACCCAAATAAACGAGAGGAAAACTAGTTATCCAAAAAATCTAAGTTTACCTCTCAGATGACCTCCCTCGAGCTCCCGGAAAGTCAACTTCGACCGTTGGTCCCGCCGGGTTTTCCAGCGTCGCACGCCGAGACTTGAATAGAACAGGTTTCAAAATGAGAATGAACGCATGAAGAATCTCTGAACTGACCAGTGACGGTCGTGCATTGTTGTTTATAGTCTGAGGACATGCCAAAGGTCGAAGAGACGCTTCTTCCTTAGCACCTCTGGATGAATTTTGCCCCGTCTTCTCGGATTTGGGCATGACTGACCGAGGACGTTTGAAAGAGCCAGCTCTAGCACTGGATGGAGACCTCAATTCCTCCAAGCTCGCACTCGTTTCATCTACATCATCCGTCTTGGGACCTCGTATATCACCGAGCGAAAGGGAAAGCATCACACTGGGAACAATGCCCTCCGCCTGGAGTGTTTCTATTTTCTCGCTTAGCAGAGCTCATCAAAAGCCACGCTTGACGTGGAACGTACCTGCTGGCCGGCACTTGAATATGAGCGTTGCGTATGGCTTATTCTTCGGGTCCAATAGTTTTACCTCCGTGCTTTTCACTCTTCCGTGACTGACTACTCGCTTTTCTCCAAGTCTGTCAAAACGAGTATCATAAATCCGTGCTTTCCGTCCGATAAAGGGGGGAATGTACTTACGATACTTGATGCGTCCTCACCAGTTCTAACGAAGTCCCGTCGATCTGCAGCTCTTTGACAACATGGGGCTCCCAAGGCACTAGTTTCTCTAAGAGGCAACGATGGAGATCCACTTGAATCGTTCCGAGGTGTTCCGGGTTGGCGCTGGCAGTGGGCTCTCCACCTTGATCATCTACTCAAATCAGATATCGACAGCAAAGTAACGGTGGAAATCGAATGCGGCATACCAAGCTTATTTCTTTCAGCGAATAGGAACGGACGTTGTACGTTTTGCGATATGTAAGCGATATCAATCACATTGGTGCTCTTCGGCTGGGTGCAAAAGCTACGGACACGGCAGCCATCTAACAGTAGTCGACCTGTCATAGAAGTAGTCGAGCTGAAGTTCTTTGAGACCACTTTGAATGCCTAAAGAATGATATCAGCCTATGCAACTCTGGTGATGGTTGGACACTTGCTTTTCCTGCTTCGCTGGGCACAAAGGCTGTCATAACATTATCTTCAAATTGCTCCACCTTATACTCCTGAAGAGGCCGTGAGCTTTCACAGACAATGTAAATCTCGACGTCGCGAAGTCTCATCCTATTGCGATCCTGACTCGGCACGGGGATCCTAGCACAAGAGAAGATTCACTGTTTAGTTGGCCGTAAAGATCGGTTCTTGCGCTACGCTCCTGGCTCAATGGCTGGTTCAACGGAGAATGCAGAGAGGGGTCGTTCTAGTGGCAGAGGTAGATTCGGTATCGCCAGTGAGAAACGATCCCAGCACTCCGGTACGACGTAATATATGCGAGTTCTATGGCGCAAAGTCCTCCCGTGCGCATAGGATAACGCTTCACTGAAGCACCGGACTTCACCCACAGCGATGATCCCGGCTCGAAGTAAGAGCGTGGGCACAGCACGTGGAGGTCCGCTATCGTGACAAATAGTGCAGTGAAGAGCACTAGCTGATATACGGGACATGGGACTCGGTCACTTGATCGGCTCTGGCAGTGGTCCAGAACGTTCAAGCCTCCCACCACGTTCATATTGAGTGGAATCTGTTTGCTTATGCAAGAAATATAAACGAAATCTGAGCACAACACAGTTTGACGAATATTACACACCTATCATCATGATTATAAACCCACCATACCTACCCCTCATCGAGACCTTACAATGTCATGTCTCGTGTTATGGTGTAGAGATTTTAGATGATTTACCAAAAGGCAGAGAAGCGGAGTACTAGCATATCCATGAGAAACTGAACCATCGTAACCTGAGTCGACTTTAGCTTAGAGAGCCTATGTGCTCTGCGCCCGATGTGATATCGGAGGACCCCCAAAGGACGAGTGTAAGATTCACTGAGCCATAGTTCCGTGTATAACATGCTTGGCAGAGTGGGGTAGGAGTCGGGATTAATCCGACGAGGCGGTGGAGCTTTCCTATAAAAAATCGGAGGTGGAGGGAGACGATTATGTCCCACACAAATGAATCTACAGGTTGGGAGAGTGAATCAGTGTCACAAATACAACGACCGAACAGAACACGAATGACACTGCCCTGTCACTGTCTAAGTGATTCCTTCGGTTAATTTATCGCTGGATTGAGACACAGTGGTTACAAAGTGCACAGCACTGCCATACGTTCGTCAATTTCAAGTTCAACTTGCCACGCAGTAGATTTAAATAAATTAAATAAATAAAGTTGAAGTTGAAGTTGCCGAGACCCCGGAAGCCAATGTTACGTGATTGGGACCCCGTACGCATTGGTGGTCGCTGCCTTTCGTCCTCAAGTTCCCGACTCTGAACTCTATCATCGTCCGCAATAGTACAAAACGTTGAACCAGGTAACCACCCAACCATGACATCTTACCCAGAGGAACCCTACATCCAACGTGAGGCTACAGCATTTTGAAAAATCATACGCGGGTGTCAAGTTGGAGCAGACAAAATCATCACCGCATTCATACCCTCAAGTCAAGTTGAGAAGGTATATCTGTTCATCTTGACTTGAGATTATTTTGAACCCATCTCTAGAGATTTGTCGTCATCGCACATGTTCTGCGACGGATGTTAGCTGGGGAATCCCCGGTGCCCCGTGCAGTTAAGAGGTGGCATCCGCAGTATTTGGAACAGAGCGCACTCAGATCGTTCATATTCTCTCTTCTAGAATTTTCTGGTATGTACCGTGACTTAGAGGGCCTCCGCGCAATTTTATTTATTTGCTCTACCTTTAGATGATGAGCATGCTCTTTTTCTTAAACCATCTCGCTAGTCTAAGTGCAATCAGATTGCGACTATATAGTCTTATATGCACAGTTCCAGTTATCTGGAAAGCCGTGCAGGCAAAAGATACCGATATGGCAAAAATGTTTAACGTTCTAAGGGCCAGTTTCACCAATAAGCTCTGTCCATTACGCTCTGATTGTTTTTGTTTTTGTTTGATAACAGACACAACTCGCGTTCACGTATGCTAGGCAAACTCGGATTGAAGACGTTTGGGTGGGAGAATATATATCAATACTGTCCTTAGCCCGACCACGGTAGTATGCAACTGCCTCGAGGCTTGTATGCGTCTCCTATGAAATCTGAAAGCGTGCACTTATTCGGACTTTTACAGTGAAAACCCAGGGCTAGAACGATCTTCCGTTCTGTGAACTAGATCATATCTTTCTTGATATATACTGTATACGACATGGGATTCCCACGGAAATATACTGAACTAAAACTCACTCTGCGCGATGATGACGCGATGCGGAACTGTGCGCGACGCCACTGGAAAACCCGGGTTGTGCTTTTTGTGTGGCTGGCTGAAATTGTCAGGGTGTGTCCTCCATTTCATGGATATAGAATCTCTGATCCTTATTACGCGTTCTAGATGTGTGTAATTACTACTGTACAACTTGTCATCGATCCACCACAACATCAGGGGTTGATTGCCAAGCCGGCTTGAACAGACAGTACTCCGCGGATCGGGCGCAAGAAATGTCTCGGTGTTTTCCAAGCTGAGTTATCCAAGACCAAAAACTCGTTCTTCGCCAGTCTCATGGCACAAATATCTGATGGGATGTTGATGAGTTCGATCACCCCCTCTTCGCTCCCTGGATTTTGGCTTCAAGGGTATCACTCACTCAGGCGATCGGGACCTTACCACTGGACGATAACGGGGGTTTCCTTGAAACGAGAGGTACATCCCAGAAAATGCGTCCTTTGTACGTCCACCAAGACCTTGAACATGATTATCATCAATTGATCAAACACGCTTATAGAACCGTCCTATACCCTATAATATTGAGCAATTATCCTATATCTGCGAACTATATACCCGTTATCTGATCTCTATCTCCAGGAGCCATAGCATGCTATCACGGCCGATGTCAAAATTAGCCCCGTAACACAGCCTGCAAGGCCCTGTGACGCCTTTATTGACGAGGAACCACATTATTTCATGCGCTGCTCTAGTCAAGCCTCTTTGCGACGACCATTGATAGAACCAATCAAACACGAGTTTGTACAAACTTTTACTCGTCTTCTAGCAAATTGTCTATTGCTAATGAAATCTCATCCAATTTAGTGTCGTAAATGTATCTTCCAATCGCTCGGGACTGTAAACCAGATCGACGGATTAGTATGATAAATGCATAAGGCCCTGCCTCCCGGATCGATCGTCGGTCGTTTTAACCCTCTTTGAATCAGGATATTGACCAACGGTATAGGTGGGGCATGCGACTGGCCTCGTTCTCCTCCTCTGATATGATCAAATCTCTCGATCGTTTTGAGGTCGTCGCCGGGAATCCAGACTTAGCCCTGCTTCATATGGCCTTCAGCCTTCCCAGAGATCATTGGGGCATGCGGAAGTGCGCGGCGTTTACGTTACGCGTCAAAGTCCACGCGACCTGAAGATGAAGGATATATGATTCCGGGTATTTTAAAACGAGTTGCAGTTAATCAGCAGGTCCCGTATCCCTATCTTTCGATGAAGCACGACTACATCGAAACTTCTGTATGCTCCAACGATGGCAATATGGCAGAGTATCGGATAGTGAGCACGAACAAGAGGATGAGCTGTTATATTCCGAGTAAAGCGGGAGAGGTTCAAATTGGTTTCATTATCGTCTCATTATCTATGGCTGACGAATGTTGCTCTAAAACAGAGGTTCTCGATCGTCTGCATGAACTCCTTGAGCCATGACGTTGCGCTCAACGTCTACTTCGATGGGCGTCTTGTCAATCGTTCCTCCCTCAGAGCGAATTCAAGTGGCCTCCTCGCAGGATCCCGTACACAAGATGACATGCTGCGACCTTTCATATTCTCCGTTATAGATACCACTGGTGGGTTCCCATCCCGTTCCTTCTCTAGGGCATATCTCTGAACGCATCCCAGAGGACGATAATGCTCCCATCAACGATATCAATCTGGAAATGTTGGGTGTGATTCAAGTCGACTATTTCCGCACAACAGTAGTCAATGAAGGCGTAGCTGGAAATGTGGCGCAACAGAACTTCCGCGAAATTGGCCCTGTCAGCGAGAGAACAAAGAAAGCTGGCGTCCATCACGTGGCGTATGTTAAGTTTGCGCTAATATATGCCGTGTGTTTATAATGACGAATCTCTATAGGCTTGATTCTGCCTCGGTTAAGGCACGGAAGCAGCACATGGATGTCGTAAACTACATTGACCCTGGCAATCAGCCTTACCTCACTTTCATCTTCTATTATCGTCCGCAAGGTTTGTCGATTGATGACCGCTTCCGTACATGGTCTGATTGCCTTGTTTTTGAACGTAGAGATTCTCCAGGCTCAAGGAATCATGCCCCCTTGTTCTATATCAGCCGATGCTCCATGTTTTAGCGTTCAAGACAAGGAGTTCAGTCGTGCAGGTCATGGATCGCAAAGGCAGGATGGTCACACTATGTCGCTGAGAAACATTTGCTGGCCTGGGCCGTGACTTCTCCAGACCCACCTGTATGCGATAGCCGCTCCTTGTGATGAATGTTACCCTTATCATGGATGCCCTCAATAAACATAAACCGGTGGCCCTTTGCGTGACTTCAAGTAGGAGGCAACTAGGCACAGTCAGTAGACCGTTCCGAGACCAGATCCTACCCTCGTTCAAGCCACTCTTCCTGTCTCGCCCTTCCAGTAATTATCTCGTTTCCTCTTAGAACACCATGCAGTGGCCACCATCAGAGTACACAGGAACATCGCGGCTTGACTATGCGACATACGGAATATCCATGCGGAAAGAGTTCCAGGGGACTTGTAAGTGGAGGTGGTAAAGGGTTGGTTAGCGGTTGAAGATAGCTGATACACCAGAATCAGGTTCTCATTGTCCCACCATGGCTCTTCCTATTGGAAATTTATGTCCTTCGACGCTCCCCGGAACTGGGTGGCATTTACTAAATCGTCTGCGTCGCTCCTAGGCTGAAGCTTCAATTCATCACTGGACCTTTCGAGATGAATGTGTATTACGTGTATTCATATACTCCCTCAGATCCCAGCATGCATCCAAAGTTGGGGGTATACCCCTAGAAGCAATCCCGTGTAGGTGGCGCCCCGGCTATTCAGAGAAGGGCGCCTTCCTCCTAATCCTTCTAGTTCTGTAATGACCTCATATCCCTTGAAGTGTACAAGCAGTAGGAGACCTTCGAATGTCGGAGAAATCAGAAGAGTATCCAGTTTGTTAAAGAGGAATCTGAGTAACAATCCAAGTGCAGGCGATCCCAATTCGATACTATTGTCAGCAGGGAATATCTGCGAGGGACCTTTGCAAAAACATATATCTATAACACAATATTGGTAAGTGGTGACAAGGACAGGTGCCAAAATCTCCCATACCTTACAACACGTTAAATTGGTTTTTTTTGCCGCAAGCTCCTAGTCTCCGTAGCTGACCATATAAGGAAGTTTGGAAGATAATCGTTCCATTTCCAATAATGGCAAGCTCCAAGACTTAAAGTTAGCGGAAATTGCCAAAACGAGCTATTCATTTCCTATTAAGGAGTGCCTGAACCTTGTCATTATAACAAAGACAAACACGGCAGCGCGGCCCGTCTACCCGGTGGCGCCTCTTCAGTGTTCCAACCCGCTCGCCTCCCGCCTTGCCTGGCACACCCCATGATCCAACTTTCGCAAGATCAACTCTGATATTTTCATCCTGCTATAAACTGGCAGAAAAAAATGTGACTCTGAGTAAGTTAGTATAAGTACACATTTTTCGGTCTTAAATTCTTGTCACCACAGAGCACAGATATTTCTCAATCGTACACCCTTGATCTGCAGCCTATACGGAATGGAATTTCAGCTCAGCGCAACTCGAAACATTCCTCTACTACCCAGTGGTCGAAAACTGAGTTTCTCGAGGGGTTTGCGATCTGTCTCATTACTACTACAGCGGTTGTTGTGCGCTCCATACTACTTTCTTGCGCGCGTTCCCTCTTTATCTGATCCCGTTCAGCTGACAGTAGTATCTTCTCAAGGGAATGGGACAGAAGTGGGTGGCCTACTTCCTCACGTTTACAAACTCTTGATTTCTGTAGAATATAGTGCCCTCTGGTCTCCTTCAAAAACAACGGCGCTCGTTTTGACTTCGTGCTAGGTCACGTTCTGCCATGTGTCCATCTTGGCTCCGAGCCATGCGTCTCATGGCTGTCACTCCGTTCATGCATGCAAAGTCCAAACCACTATGTGGTTTTCTGACGTTGGTATCTCCGTTTTATGCGGTGGAACACGGCTCGAAGAGTACGGTGTACGGGGCGAAAGTGCTAATTCCGCTACATGTTGGATCCCAAGCAAAGTTGGGCAGGTGCGTCTAGTTGGCTAACATGCGTCGTTGCTCTGCTCTTCGTTGATTCATCTATACAGCGATTTGAGATCGAATACCAGAATCGACACCTGTTCCATCTAGGTCTCGAAATATATTTCGACGGCGTGCTACTCAGGAGGGTTGTATCGCACAGTGGCGAGGACGGAATCTTTCAGGGCGTTGCGATAGGCGACGGTCTAATCAAACCGTTCGCATTCTCCGCTTTGGACACAACTGGTGCGCACTCTTGCATCCCTTTCCCTCCGTATGTAACTCTCCGGATGACTGCAGATGACGATGAGCTGTTCTCACCGGATGATACACGTCTCCTCCATCTCGGTACCATCCATATCAAGATGTTTCGCGTGGAAACTACACCAGTGCCCGATTGCGACAGATTAGGGCTGAGTTGGACAGGCATGGGTCCTGTTCACGAAAGGTCCAAGAAAGCAGGCGCCCATCAGATTGCGTGCGTAGTCACTCGAACTTTGAGCGAACTGTAGGAATACTCAAATAGACGCTTTCAAACAGTCTAGGGGATGCTGAATTTGTGGGAGCACTTGAATACTTCTCTCTCCGATATCTAGATAGTATGGATCATCCATATGCACTGTTTACCTTTCGTTATCGTCCAGAAGGTGAGAACTTGACCTTTGTATCACGATTTCCCTCATCCTTAAGCATTGGAACAGAGATATTAAAAGCGCAAGGAATCATTCCATTGCCGGTCCCACTTGCACCAACGTCAACAGCCGATGCTCGGACTGTAAAGAAACAAGAACCTAACACTGCTGAAGCCTTCCTCTTGGATGGTCCACATATGGAGAATGGGGATGTGAAGCCAGTGATTGACGAATTACGGGCATTGAAGGTCAGCGAGTCATTCGGGTGCAAAATGACGAGATTGATCGAACCAAGTTTTTACTGCCACAGACTCGGATGGCCACTATGTCGGGAAATGTGCAAGCTATTCACAATCAGATTCGAAAGCTAGAAAGGAAGAAGCTCCGCGTCAAGAAAGAACCACCCATACCGACTATCGGAGGCGGCTCTTCCAGTCGCACCGTGATTGATTTGACCTTAGATTGACCTTAGATTGATCCGTCAAGTTGAAGTGGAGAACATACTACTCGTGAAAACTTTTGTCTCATTTACTCTGGAGGTATCGTTGGGTTGATTGGTGGCTTTATGGTATGCATTGCTTTGGAAAGGCAGAGCAAACGAAACTAAAACTTGCAATCAGAACTTTAGAGGGAGAGACTGAGTGGAACCATGGAATATCATCGGTAACCCGACCCAACATTCTACACGAGTGGATGCTACCCTGGTCCAAAGGCGTTCGATAATCCGACGGGATTCATGCAGGATGAGCTGCAATGTCATCTATTTATACTTTTTCACTGGTTAGTTCGCTAAGAGAACGAAGATTTTTGTGGCAAAGCGTTAATTAGCTACAAGTCTCGGGAGCAATACATCCGTTGCACGATACTATGATACACATATACAACAACAGAGCGAAAAGATAGCGCGTTTAGATATGTAGAATGTCCTTATGCTTCTCCAGCGAAGAATCCCAGTAGCCCTCGTGAATCATCAGACGCAACGCTACCGCTCGCCAGAGAAGCTTCTCTCGCCAGATCCGCATTTTTCATCCGGATCTTCGTCAACTCGTCCCAGAACAACGTCGGTCCTTGTTCTCCTTTGCACAAAAACTCCCGAATGTGCTTCAGCCACTCTTTCACTAACCTAAACTTCGCTTCTCCAAGTGCACTTGCACCTGGGGCCCCGGATGATGTCGCGAATGGAGGGAGATTCTCCTGATAGGCCAGTAGAGTGACCTGGGCGATCCAGTAGAATGGAAGTGCGTCATGGAGGAATATCGGTTCTCCTTCAGCATAGCGAGGCGTATCTGGCGAATTCATCCAGCTCTGTAGCCAATTATGTAGCATAAATTGGATAGAGAAACCTTCTTGCTGAGGATCCATAGGTCGCTTTTCAACGCAGTCTTCGAACAGTTTCCGAAGAATCGCGTGAGCAAGCACAAAATGCGCGAACGGTGTGACCACGAGTGGTAGCTGAATCTCCGGTCCCGAAGATATGTCAGCTAAACGCGAGAGTGCTGTTTGTAAACCCGATGGACGGAGACGTTCTTGAGCAGAGCCATATGGGGATCGCCGCTGTAGAGCAAATTTCCACTCCGGCATGCTAGACGCGTTCCATATCGAGTCATCGCATGGCAGAGGGACAGTCATCTCATTCCGCAGGAATGTGGGTCGTAGGGTGAAGTAAATGCAATGACAGCAGTCATGGAGATATGATAGTAGCAGTGCCCTGAAAGCATAGCATCAAGCGTCAGCGAATAATAGGGCACGAGGATCAACTCGTATCGCACCTTTTCGTGGTCTCATGCAATGCCCAGTCCCGCCATGCAGACTCGCCTGCCGGACCGTCGGTGATGGGTGGGACCCAGTCAGTGGCTCGTTCAATAAGTCCACTCTGCCGTATCATCTAAGATATCGGGTCAGTTACCGAAATTTCAATAACTTCCTATTTAGGAAACTCACCATTACAAGCATACCGTGGTAGATACTTGAATGTGAACGCTGTTCTGGCTGTTGGTGGAATAGCCCAATTGTCTGTAGGAGCACGACAGCGAGTATCAAATGGACTTGATCCTCCGACTTGGTTGGATTACGTGCCTAATAAAATTGGTTAAGCGTAAATTTGGGGTGGCATGATGGGAAAGCCTGTTCCACTCACAAATTCTCCCACGAGTTGATCCCTCGCAGACGCCAAAGTTTGTTCAATGAATTTTGCTGCGGCCTGTGTGCGCACATAGAGAGCGCCACAGGCTTGCATAGCAGATATCAGAATCTGTGGCTTGCCGTCAATGGTGAACGTTGGAACGTGCATGATAGGTATCTGAGCAAGAAACATGGTGTAAAACAGGTGTGCTGAAGCGCTGCGTAAGTATGGGCATTAGGTATGAGATAAGGTGACGCACTATAATTCTGGAATTCTGAGGGATAAGGAATGACAGATGGTTCCACCGTTGGATCTGGGAAGACAGGGCTGATGTTGGGAATAGGACCAGTGGAGATAGCAGCCGCAGACATGAAATTGGTCTCAAGGTTATAGAGATCAAAGTCAGGGGGAGGCATTGAGCCCATGAAGGGCTGCATGTCTACGGTTTCAGTAGCGTACGGGAGTTGATTGCCTCCGTCATTCAACATATCATTCAGTCCATAGACTGCTTGGGAGCCGTCCAAGGAGTGAACAGATGACTCCTCGAAAGCATCGCAAAAGAATTTGTCAAATAGTTCCGTGGAGAACAATGCATTCAATTGGTTGTTGACCTCAAGAGCGTCTTGAGCAAACGATGTCAACGAATCGCCCCGTGTAGGTGGGAAGTTGTCGGTGGTATCCGAGTATATCGAAGATGCATACGAAGATGGCACGGAGCGCACTTGGTCCATGTAGTTGGCAAGACTGGTCGATGCAGGAAAGTTTGGCGCTTGGGGTATGAAATCAAACTCGGATGGAGAGCCGGTCAGCGGATTATGAAACCTTTGTGGCGCTGAAGACGGGCTGACAAAAATTCCCCCGTGGGCAGGCTGAGCAGATGGTCCTGCAGTAGGGGATGGGAATGCTGGGGCATTGTCGTTGCCGCCGTCTCGCTGCATATCGGGCGACGGTGTAGATAGGGCAAGACTCGGAGACTTCTTCACCCTCACCGAAGGCGTCCGAACATATGTGCACTCACGGTCTCGAGCTTTACACCGCGAACATGGTTGTTGTAGGTCACATTTTGTCTTCCCATCTGCGCAGGCCTGACATGACTTTCGACGAGTACGGTTGGCATTCGCACTTGTATGAGTGATATAAGTCAAACAAGCAACCGTAAACGGGGGTATGTTACTCACGGATCTCCGCAACTGCGTTTATGTCGAGTGAGGAGGTCACTACGAGTGAACTGCGTATGACATCTCTGGTAGACGAGACGTATCTATCAGGGTGTTCTGGACAATGGCTACAAGATAGAATACGCACATCACATTCGTGCATTCTTTCGTTCGTATCTATTCGGGTAGTGTTGTCAGTTGCAGTAGCTATAACTGTAGAGGGCCAAAAACGTACGCGTGCGGAGATGTCGATGAAGATGAGTGATACGGGTGAACTTTGCCGGGCACAGGTGGCACAGTTGAGTCTGAGGAATGGCAGGCTTGTTGCCTCGATGTGAGCGCATCCTGGAGATGTTGCCTGCCTTTGTAAATTCTACAAGTTCCCCATCATGGTGTACGAAGGGCGGCTGGATGAGTTTGGGCGAGACCCGCCCCGAGGTATTGTCGTCAGGCATTGTGAGGAGCACAGATAGACAGCAGGTCAGCCTCGAAGCTGTGGCAAACAAACAGAGAGGGTGGTGGTTAAGAACAAGGAGAGAACTGTGCCCCGACGCTCGAGCAGTACTGAGAGCCGCCAAAGCAGACGCCGAGCATCGGCGGACTGTAAGCCTCAGAAGCTAAATCTGAATGATCTGTGACTCCGGCCCCTTTCATAAAAACCATCTCCGCCGCAGCTGCATGCGACAAGGGAAGGCTCCTCGATAACTTGACCTGATATTGATAGGTCGCTGGTCGAGAAATATGGAGAACATGGGAGATGGAGAACAGAACATGCGGACTTCGATATTGCAGGCATGGCAGAGCCTACTTCCGAGCCGCGGCTCGGCTTCATTCGATTCTCGGTAAACTCTACATTCATTACAGCAGCTTGAAGGGTCTGTAGGCAAACTTGCATGGTATACAAATCACCAATACTACCGGCAATCATAGAAACACAATCAAGGCCTCGGACGCTTTCACTGACACAGACAACGCATTCCCACTGACAGTAACTGTCTCAGTGACCTGCGTCCCGGTCCTTGCACACGTCGAAGTGAACGAAGCACTGCCACCAATCGTCACTGCAGCCCCTTGATCCACCTGCGAAGTCGCACTAGGAGCCATCATCCTTTTTGCTTGCTTGGTCCCGGAAGCTGTCGTTAAGCCTGCGAAAGAAACTGTGGCGCTGGATCGTGTACCTGTGCCATTGAAGTAGTTCGTATTGACCACAAGAAGTCGAACAGGTGCGTTGGTCGAGGAGTATAAGGCGTAGATACCGATGGCACTAGAACCATCGTCCAGCATGGCAACCTTCACACCATTGGTTCCGAGGAATTCGGACACAAAGGCTACGCCGTAGTATGGAGTGAAAATGGAAGACTGACCCCAAAAGCAGTAGGCCTACAATAATTAACAAGAGTAATTGTCAGGACGTTGCATCTTCATTCTTTAATATTAAGAGTACTCACACAGTTTGAGATCGTTCCCTGATGGAAGTACAATCTATCGACGCCGTTCAAAGCGCCTTGTAGAACGTAGTCTACAATCCACAAGGCAGCGCCGAAGGTCTATGAGAGTATTCAGTGACTTCGTGTGTGAACTATGTACACCGGTCCACGTACTGAACTGATACCTCCACCACCGCATGTCGCTGATATGAAATCAGTGCTAGATCTACCGCAAACCAACTTTTGACGCACCAGAATTGGTTTCCCCCAGAAAGTACTTGATACCCGCTTCGTGAGCAGCACTAGCCTCAGATTGATACTGGCGCGTATATGACACAATCCCGCTGAAGATCATGGATCAGCACTGTGGATCAAGCGCGGGAAAGATTTTTGTACTGACGAATGACTCATGAGGCTCGGCAAGTCCGTGCTTGCACCCCCGCAAGCAGACTGAGGATATGAATGACGTGACAACGATTTCAACAATGCGATACCATCCGAACCGATGCGCGTAAGGAGTCCACCGGCACTCCAAGAGAGCGTTACGGCACCTTGGAAGATGTTTCCTACCTGGAAATGACCCACATCGTAAGGAAATCATCTGACATGGCTATTCTCATACTCGCCGAAGGAGAAAAGGCACTGAACCAGGACTTCTCGCTTGCCGCATCAACATCTTGGTTCCATCCTTCACCTCCAGCGATAATGATCGGGGAGTTACTTGCATAGACTATCGAAGAAAGTCACCTCCTGCCTACGGTCCGCATGGCGATTAAACGGACGTACACTCTGGTTCATTCCCAAGCTCAAATGCAAACAAATTGGACATTGTTTTCTTGGCCAATTGGGCTGCAGCTAAACTAGCAGATTGGTTGTTGAGCTGCCTGTTAAGCCCCAAAGTCACGGCGCCTGGCTGCTGAGAGGCGAGCGTGATGAATGGAGGCCCATACGTAAGAGTTGTCGGAGCATCCGCCTGTGATGCGACAGTGTAATTTACGGCAATAGATAGGGTAGGATCATATGTTGCACGGTCTCTGAAGTGGCAAACATTCATGAGTTTTATCGCGATTGCAATCAGTGGACGCACTGGGTAGTCCCACCAATACGAATTGCGGGTTGCGCGCCACGAAGAGTCGCAATATTTGCAATGCAGTTTTTAGTCGCTGTGATCTGAGTGTAGGCGGGGAACGTGAAGAATTCGATCGATACACTTAGTAGAGAAGGATCAACTACGGCAGCACTGAGGGGAGGGGTATTCGGAACGGTAAAAGCAAGAATGGTGGGAGACAGTAGGAACGCAAGCAGAATACAAGAGGTTGAGACCATGCTTCAAGCTCTTACGTCGGTTCCGCGATCCTCCTGAAGCGATTCTGCTTTTGAGTCATAATAAGTTCTTCCTCAAAACTTTTGTCACATGGAATGAGAAGCATGCTGAAACTAAATCCGCAGATATAGCTTCAGCAGACCGATAACAGGCAGTGCGGATCCACAGCGGGAATTGACAACTATACAACATAGTCGAACATGTGATCGGCCTATAAACGCGAACATAGAGTAAGACGGGATTTCCCCGGGTAGAACCATGATTTTGCTCAAAAATCAGACTTGCACGGCAAGGTTAGGGCGAGGAAGACGTACAAGTGCCTGAAGAAGATTGAACACCAGTTTCTCGCCCGTGCGTACCCCAATCATCTGACGACAATTGGAGAGCTGCGGCCCAGATACAGCCACTAAGCGGTCCGTATATCTCCTCTTGTAAGGAATACAAGACATTCATTAGACCACATATTCGCACGAACGATGCAATTTCCTTGCTGTCATGGATGGGCTTAAACGTTGGGCGTTGACTCCTCGCGACCACTGGCAGCACATAAGTAATACTGCGAAGACAATTGAGAGGCAACAAGATCAAGATGTCTTGTGTGATCTTGTTCGTAAATTGCTTCCTTTAGACCTTGCAGGTACCTACACACGCGGCCAAGCCCCGGGTTGGCTGAACTTGAGGCTGGAAGAGGTTTCGTTTGGAGCATCATGGCGAGAAATTTCGGGAATATTGACACTCGGCCCGTATTCCGGTACTTACCGGCCCGGTCCACGTTCATAGAGCAGTCACTACCGTGACAGTTACAACATCCGTCTACCTGGTCTAAGGTTGACCCAGACCAAATCCAACTACATCACGTGCAGGTTTTGTCACGCTGCGTTACAATTTGGCGGGGGAAATCACTCGGGGTGTCGGCTGATGCACTCCAGAGCATAGTGATCTGCATGGGTACAGAGACCCTCCAAGAGTCAAGGGTAAGGGTCTAGAGGGTAAGGGTAAGGGTCAGAATGTCAGACCCTTGGACCCTTACATAACCCTTCCATATATGGTAACTTTGCACTCAATTCTTTTGCTTTTTATTTATAAAAGCTATATTTACAGATGTTTACTTCTTTCACAAGTATATAGTCAATTATTAGCACAGTCAAATCTGAGCATTACTATGCCTTGATCTTGGCACTGGCTAGAACTTATACAGATCTCTGGTATCTTTACAGCAGCAATCCAGCCAAAACTTAATACAAAGGAGACTAGAAATGTAATAGTACTAGTATAGCAATAAATAACAATTTATGGTATATATATTGTATAACTTCAGCTTAAGTGCTTGCTCTTATATAGTGACATACCCTTAGCATACCCTTGGGACCCTTAGACCCTCCAAAACCCCTCAGACCCTCAAAGGGTTTGGACCCTTGGAAAGGGTAAGGGTTTTGGAGGGTAAGGGTAAGGGTCCAGTAAATCTATGAAGAGTTTACCCTTGCTGATAACTACCAGAGCGATTCCCCCAATCTGTTCGGATGAAGTGACTAGAAAGAGATTGTATATAATACATTGAGTATACATACCGTTTTGATACAGAGACAGGGCTAAGTGTGCAAACGATACCAAAGCGAGAAGGGCAAGAACTCAGGGTGTTGACTGACACTTTACAGCATATTGTATCAGGAGTAACCAGAAGTACATGAGGTTCTAGTAACGCTGTATCAATACTACCGTCACACCTCTAATATTGCCTCCACATCATGCACAACAATGCGAGAACAAGCTCCATTCCCACAAGGCTGTCCCCCCCACACCCATGAAGCGGTGTTTAAAATGCGAACGGGCACTTCTACCGCTCGCAACGCCAGCATAATACACTCACCATCTCCGAAGTAACGGCTGGATTGAGCACGATAACCCCGTTCCAGACAAGGCGTCTTCGGTAAGGTCTCCCATGCATGTGCGTCACGGAAAACACTGGATATCCATGGGGATTTTTGGCTAGAATAAAACTTAAAAATAAGTTGAAAAGAGTATAAACTTTATTTATAATTTTCAATATAAAATTCTGGTAAAAAGTCAGAAAGACTTCCTAGTTTTATCTGATAATATTTTGTGACAAATCTAAGATATTTTTGACTCAAAATATGCTTTAAATTTTGTCTATATTTTTCTTGTGCAAAATGTTTGTAAAAGCTGAAGGAAATCTGATCAAAACATTAATTTTATAGATTTTGCTAAAGTTGTAATAAGATTTTAAGGTGGAAAAGCTAAGACAAAATTTAAAGCATATTTTGAGTCAAAAATATCTTAGATTTGTCACAAAATATCATCAGATAAAACTAGAAAGTTCTTGTGAATTTTTACCAAAATTTTATATTGAAAATCATGAATAAAGTTTATACTCTTTTCAACTTATTTTCAAGTTTTATTCTAGCCAAAAATCCCCACAGATATCCAGTGAAAAGGTGTACCCACGGAGGATATATTTCGCTAAGGCTCTAGCAGCAGCGCTGTGAAGAGGTTGTGTCTGGATAATGCCCACCTTTGCATACACGGACCAGGGATACGCGAGGCGTGCCACGTCCGCCGTGATAAAATTCATCAACAGCGTGGAGTGGAAGAATACGAGGGGATAGTATGCTAATCCCGTCTCGCTACGCATGACATTGAGTGATACCGCCCCAACCATATATCAACGGCGGTCTTGAATACCGCCAGAGCCGTTGATACGCCCCCATTTTTATGCTAGTATACTCTCCGATTTCACTTTCCCATCTTCCGTTTCCGCCTCCGTCTCCTTCACCAGTTCTAACCTACAAGATTTGAACCAGATCCCAGATCTTCGAACCAGATCTCCGATCTTTGCGCCAGAAAGGTTCGAGTCATACCTACAAAGAGGTCCAAGCACTCGGAGATCAGTTTCCCGGAGTATCTTGGCTTGTCTATCAGTAGTATGAGAGCTATGACCTTTGCCTCGGATCTGGCCTTTTAGCTTTCTTATTGTTTTCCTCATGCCTTGTTCTCTTCGTCTTTTGTTTCCACCACATGGTCTGCTGTCATATGGTTCGTTAGCATATGGTCTGCACTGGTTTCACCTTTTATTTGGTTTTATTTTTATTTTAT